>ML312135.1:2456-33563 GCA_005239505.1 Nicotiana paniculata | reverse complement strand
ACCTCCAAGTTGCTAGGTGAATATCCCTCTCAAGAATCTCCAAAAATCGCCCAAGAATGAAGAAATGAGAAAAAAGGCTCAAACCCCCGCTTTAAACACTCACTACCCATCGATTTTCGCGCCTTCGGTCTTCGCACTCGCGGCCAATTCTTCGCGCCTGCGGTCTTCGCACCCGCAACCAATTCTTTGCGCCTGTGGTGCCTGGCCAGCCCATGCCTTTTTGCTTCTACAACTCGTGCCCCGCATCCGCGAGCTCGCACTCGTGACCATCCAAGATCACACCAGAAGCTGGGAGCTTCAGTTTATGCTCTCCAAGTTCAAACTTGGTCCGAGGCTCATCCGGTTAACACCCGAGGCCACCGGAGCCCAACCCGAACATGCCAACAAGTTCCAAAACATAATGCAGACCTTCTCGAGGCCTCAAATCACATCAAATAACATCGAAACAATGGATCCAACTCAATTAAATCTTTATGAACTTTAGAATTTCAAACTTCGTCATTCGTCGCCGAAACATATCAAATCACGTCCGATTGACCTAAAATTTTGCACACAAGTCACATTCAACATTACAGACCTGCTCCAACTTTCGGAATCAAAATTCGACCCCGATATCAAAATTTCCACTTTCGGTTCAATTCCTCAAAAACCTTCAAATTTCTATCTTTAGCCAAATGACTTCAAAATAACCTACGGACATCTGAATTCACTTCTGATCGCGCTCCCAACTCCAGAATCACCATACGAAGCTATTACCAGGCTTAAAATCTCAAACGGACATCAATATCACTAAAATGCACTTCAAGCCAAACTTAGGAAATTTCTTCAAAAATGCTGACTTCCATAATATACACCGAAATGCTCCCGGGTTATCCAAAACCCGATCCAGACATACGCCCAAGTCCAAAATCATCATACAAACCTGCTAGAACCTTCAATTCCTGATTCGGAGGTCGTTTACTCAAAATTCCAACCTTAGTTAATTTCTCCAACTTAAGGCTTCTGAAATGAGAATTTTCTTTCCAATTTGACTCCGAACTTCCCGAAATTCAACTCCGACCATGCCTACGAGTCATAATACCTGAAATGGAGCTGCTCATGACTTCAAACCTCTGAACGACGCGCTAGAGCTCAGAATGACCGGTTGGGTCGTTACAAGGTTGGTGCATCTGGTTATCAGATCGGAGCTCAATTCTGAGTATAGACTGGACCTGACTTCACGGTGAGCTGCTTCTCCTGACGATCCTCAGCAACACCATGGAGTTTTTTTTTATTCCCGTCTATTTCTTCCAGATAGTGGGACAATTATATTATATCTTTTGTATATTCTGTTAGTATACCCGTAGGATTTGTGACACTAGTTCCTGGCACACACGTAGTAGATATTATGGTTTTGCGGGTCTGTATATATATATTGGATCACGCCTCTTTATGATTTCTTTTGGTTAAATTGACTTATTATCTTTTTCAATTAATGTTTTGAACTTTAAAACTTGGCACGTGTTGGGATGTTTAATCAAATATGGGAAAATCCTTAGTAATCTGAGTATTGGCTTGCTTAACCCCGGTGTTGGGAGCCATCATGACCTGAGTTAGTATTTTGGGTCGTGACAACATGGTATCATAGCTCTAGGTTCACGTAAGTCTCATAAGTCACGGGCAAACCCAATAGAGTCTTGCGGATCGGTACAGAGACGTTTGTACTTATCTTCAGAAGGCTATAGGGTGTTAGGAAAATCTCTCCTTATTTTTATTCTATCGTGCAGTCGATGGTTTACTGAATCTCATTCTTCTATTCTCTCAAAGATGGTGAGGACGCGTGCATCCGATGTTCCAGACACGGGAGGGGCCGCTACCCCCGTTGTCCGAGGTCGTGGCAGAGGCCGGGGGAGGGCACCGGCCCGTGGTAGGGGACGAGGGCGTCCCCGAGCTATTCCAGTTGCACCACCACTAGAGGATCCTACTATAGAGGAGCAGGGTGAGGTGCCCCCAGCAGATCCTGCTCCAGTGGACTTTATGACGGCGCCAGGATTCTAGGAGATCATGGCCGTATGATGCGATTTATGGACACTATGTCCCAGGCTGGTTTATTTCCAGCAGATCCTGCCATATCTTAGGCGGGAGGGAGGTCCTAGACTCCTACCGCCCAGGTTGTAGGTCGGGCAGCAACATTACATCATACCCCGGGTACACTGCCTGTGGGTGGGGTCTAGCCTGTAGCAGCAACACTTGAGCCCAGACCAGCTGCGGACGGTGATCCGCAGAAGTTATTTGATAGATGGACTCGATTGCACCCTCGAGTCTTCGAGGTGAGCGAGGCGAGGATGCCCATGATTTTGTTGACAGGTGAAGGGACAGGCTGCACAACATGAGGATATTAGAGTCCCATGGAGTGGATTTCACTACCTTCTAGTTAGAGGGCAGAACTCGCAGATGGTGGCAGTCCTATATTCTCAGCAGGCTAGCAGATTCTCCTCCTATCACTTGGGAGCAGTTCACTCAAATGTTTCTAGACATGTATATCCCACCCTCTGAGAGGGAAGAGTTGCGGTATCAGTTTGAGCAGCTGGGGCAGGGACAAATGTCAGTGACAGACTATGAGGCTAGATTTTCAGAGTTGTCCCGCCACGTACTGATGATATTACCTACTGATACCGAGAGAGTACGGAGATTTGTAGCAGGGCTGCACTCAGTATTAGGCCAACATGGCCCGAGAGGTGGAGATGGGGACTCCCTATCAACTGGTGGTCGAGATAGCTCGTCAGATTGAGGGCTATCGATCGAGAGGCAAAGAGCAGGGTCAGCAGGACAAGAGATTAAGATTCTCCGGAGATTTCAGAGGTGCCCCAGTTAGGGGCAGAGGTCATTTCGGTAGAGGTCATCCCAGCAGACCTCCATATTCAGTACCCCCACCACCTCTCTGAGGTGTTCCAGCAAGGCCTCATTTCAGTGCCATGCCAGAGCATTCCTACCGCCCTCCAGCCATTCAGAGTTCACCCAGTGGTTATTCCAGTTATCTGAGATCCCCCAGTTACTACTTCCGTGCTATGCCAGAGAGTATACATCACTCTCCGTCCATTCAGGGTTCCTCTTCGGGGCAACAAGTTATGGTACCTGGAGATTGTTATGAGTGTGGGGATCCAGGTCATATGAAGAGGCATATTCCCAGGTTTCGGGGCAAAGTAGTGCAACAGGGTTAATAGCTATGGGTCCAGCACCAATCGTCAGGCCACCCAGAGGTGGAGGACAAGTCGGCAGGGGTCGTCCTAGAGGTGGAGGCCAGTCAGGGCAAGGTCAGTCAGCTCACGTTCATTCTGACGGGGCTCAGTCTTCCGGTGCTCCAGCTAGATTCTATGTTATTCTGACTAGATCAGATGCAGTGGCCTCAAACGCCGTGATCACAAGAATTATTTCAGTATGTGGTAGAGAGGCATCAATGTTATTTGATTCAGGATCCACCTATTCCTATGTTTCAGTCTTATTTTCTCATTTTCTGGATGTTCCTCGTGATTCCTTGGGTTCTCCTATATATATGTCCACTCCTGTGGGCGATTTCGTGGTGGTAGACCGGGTTTACCGGTCCTGCATGGTTATATTCTACGGGTTCGAGACTCGAGCCGATCTCTTATTGCTGGACATGGTTGATTTTGAGTTTATTTTAGGCATGTATTGGTTATCTCCCTATCATGCCGTGCTAGATTTCCATGCCAAGACAGTTACTTTATCCATGCCCGAGTCGCCTAGGCTGGAGTGGAGAGGTTCCTCAGTTAGTTCAGCCATCCGAGTTATTTCATTCCTGAAGGCTCGACATATGGTCGAGAAGGATTGTCTGGCTTATCTTGCTTATGTTCGGGACACCACCACCGACTCTCCGACGATTGATTCAGTGCCAGTTGTTCGAGAGTTTGCTGATGTATTTCCTTCAGAGCTTCCGGGCATGCCTCCGGATCGTGATATTGATTTCTACATTGATTTAGCTCCAGGCACCCAGCCTATATCTATTCCTCCATACCGTATGGCTCCGAAAGAGTAAGTAGTTGAAGGAGCAGTTTGAGGAGTTGTTGGCTAAGGGGTTCATCAGACCGAGTGTATCACCGTGGGGTGATCCAGTTCTATTCGTGAAGAAGAAGGATAGGTCCATGCAGATGTGTATTGATTATCGTCAGTTGAACAAGGTCACCATTAAGAACAAGTATCCTTTGCCGCGCATCGATGATTTGTTTGACCAGTTGCAGGGTGCTCGAGTGTTTTCTAAGATTGATTTGAGATCGGGATATCATCAGTTGAGGATTCGGGCCTCAGATGTTTTGAAGACTGCTTTTCGTATGAGATATGGCCATTATGAGTTCCTGGTGATGTCTTTTGGCTTGACTAATACCCCAGCAACATTTATGGACTTGATGAACAGGGTGTTCAGGCCGTATATTGAATCCTTTGTCATTGTCTTCATTGATGACATTTTGATTTACTCACGTAGCCTGGGGGAGCACGAGCAGTATTTAAGAGTTGTGCTCCAGACTTTGCGNAAATGTGGTAGCAGATGCCTTGAGCAGGAAGGCAGAGAGTATGGGTAGCTTGGCTTACATTGGAGCAGAGGAGAGAACTCTAGCCTTAGATATTCAGTCTTTGGCTAATCGCATGGTGAGGTTAGACCTTTTAGAGCCTAGCCGAGTTTTAGCATATGTGGTTGCTCACTCTTCGTTATTGGGAGAGATTAAGTCTCGACAGTTTGATGATCCGTACTTGGCAGAGCTACGAGAGACAGTGGTTCAGGGTGGTGCCAAGGAGGTTACTACTGGCGATGATGGTGTTCTGAGACTTCAGGGCCGTTTATGTGTTCCTAATTTCGATGGCCTGAGAGGGAGGATTCTAGAGGAGGCACACAGTTCTCGGTATTCTGTTCATCTTGGTGCTACGAAGATGTATCGTGATTTGAAGCAGCATTACTGGTGGAGGCGGATGAAGAAGGATATTGTGGAGTATGTGGCTAGGTGTCTTAATTGCCAGCAGGTTAAGTATGAGCACCATAGGCTAGGAGGCCTACTTCAGCAGATGCCTATTCCGGAGTGGAAGTGGGAACGCATCACTATGGACTTCGTGGTTGGTTTGCCCTGGACTCTGCGAAAGGTTGACGCGGTTTGGGTCATTGTGGATAGATTGACCAAATCGGCGCATTTCATTCCAGTGGCTACTACATATACTTCTGAGAGGTTGGAACAGATCTACATTCGGGAGATAGTCCGGTTGCACGGTGTGCCGGTCCATTATATCAGATCGAGGTCCTCAGTTCACCTCGCACTTCTAGAGGGCATTGCATAGTGAGATGGGTACCCAGATAGATCTCAGCACAACATTTCACCCTCAGACTGACGGTCGTCGGAACTTACGGTTTAGATATTAGAGGACATGCTCATGGCATGTGTGATTGACTTCGGAGGTCAGTGGGACCAGTTCTTGCCTTTGGCCGAGTTTGCTTACAATAATAGTTACCAGTCCAGCATCGATATGGCTCATTTGAGGCTTTGTATGGTCGGTGATGTCGTTCTCCTATCGGGTGGTTTGAGCCTGGCGAGGCTAAGTTATATGGCACCGACCCGGTGAAGGATGCTTTGGAGAAAGTGAAGTTGATTCAGGAGAGGCTCCGCACAGCACAGTCCAGACAGAAGAGTTACGCTGATCAGAAAGCACGTGATGTATCATTTATGAAGGGGGATAAGGTCCTGTTGAAAGTCTCTCCAATGAATGGTATTATGAGGTTTGGGAAGAAGGGCAAGCTGATCCCAAGGTTTATAGGTCCCTCGAGGTGTTGAGGCGAGTTGGGGAGGTTGCTTATGAGCTAGCTTTACCTCCCAGTTTGTCAGGAGTTCATCCGGTCTTTCATGTATCCATGCTCCGGAGGTACCATGCAGACATAAATACAAAGTAGGTTAAATGGACAGACAAATGCATTCATCTCACTCACATGCATTCATCTCATTTATAACAATCAGGAATTTATTTCGGTTTAAAATTTGTCCTTTTTACCTATTCAAGGATAAAGAAGTAGTAAGATATAAATAAGATTTAGAGCCTGTTTGGAAAGTCACCATGGAAATGAATTTGAGTGTAATTGGGTGTAATTACACAGTTTGATATGTTTATTTAGCCATTATGCGATCAACATAGAATTGAGTGTAATTGTAAGGGTGTACTTACAATCATGAATTCCATGATGTTCTTACAAAACGTATATAGTTTTAGTTTTTTTAAGTATCTAAATTGAATACTATTAAGTTAAAATATAGATAAAAATTATTTTTACAATATTAGTTATAAATATATGATTACTAATTAATGTATATTCACGAAAAAATATACATCTTAAATACCAAATATAATATTATTAATACTTATCGAAATTTATAGGCATATATTATTATATTAACTTTTAAGTTTTGATAATTACTTCATTTAAAATTTAATCTAACTGTGTAATTACACTTGTGCAACCAAACCGTAAACTCGTAATAACGTTGTAATTACGCTATCACAAAAAAAATAGGTCATCGTAATTGCTCAACTGTGTAATTACTAGGCCGTATAATTACTACCTAGTAATTACACCAATTTCATTTTACCTGGTGGCTTTCCAAACAGACCCTTAATAATCTTACTGTATTTGGATCGGTCAAGGAAAAAAAAACACTTGAACTAAGGTATGCAATTCTCATAATCTACACTTTTAAAAAAAAAAGTGATGCATGTACAATTTACACTACTAAAAAATAGTACATTTGCGACCATCAAATCAATCGCAAATCGGTCCAAAATCATATTTTTTCGACCGATTTGCGATTGAAAAGTGTCAGTCGGAAAACACGTGGTCGCAATATATTTGCGACAGAATCAGTCGAAAATTTGTGACGGATTCAGTCGCTGGCCAGAGTTAAAAAAATAAACATAAATAAAAAGTTTCGATTAATTTCGTCAAAAAATTAAAAATAAAATTAATTTTTAATTAATCATTACGACCGAAACAGTTGTAAATATTGATTATTAATTAACTAAAAATATCGAAAATTCTCCATTTGCGATTGATTTAGTCGCAAATATTAATTAGGTTTTTCAATTTGCGACTGAAACAATCGCAAATATGAGTAATTCCTGGTGAAATTTGTGATTGATTCAGTCGCAAATGTAACGATCCGACCTGTCGTTTTGCGTTATCGGACCCTGTTCTCCTAAATGAAACTTCTCATAGCGGCTTATTGTGATTTATGACTTGCGGGGACGGGCGGTTCGGGATTCGAAAGTGTTTAGAGTGATATAGACACTTGGTTCCTTAAGGTTGGCCTTTAAGGCCAAGTTTGACTTCGGTCAACATTTTGAGTAAATGACCTGAATCGAGTATCGACGGTTTCAGTAGCTTCGTATGATGATTTCGGATTTGGGCGTATGTTCAGAATGGGTTTTGGATGACCCGGGAGCGTTTCGGCACCCAATGGCGAAATAAGAGTTTCCTTAAGTTCAAATTGTGGTTTGGGACGTGTTTTTATGTTATCGAGGTCCAAACAGAATTTCAAGACCGGGAATAGTTCTGTTATGTCATTCATGACTTGCTCGCAAAATTTGGGGTCATTCCGAGTAGTATAGGTCAGTTCGGCGCATTGTTAGTGAATTCAAGAAACTTAAAGTTCCGAAGTTTGATTCTAGGGATTTTGAGGTGTGATTTTGAGTTTTAGCGTTGTTGTGGGTGTTTCGAAGGCTCGAGCGAGTACGTATTATGATTTGGGACTTGTTGGTATATTTGGACGGGGGCTCGGGTGGGCCCAAGTGCCTCCGGACACCAAACGAGGCCAAAAACCAGCTGAAGCAGTTGTTGGTGCACCTGATCTGGTGTGAGCGCAGGTGCGGTTGCCCAGTCGCAGGTGAGAGACCACTCCTGGGGTCCTTGCCTCGCAGGTGCGGCTTTAGGTGAGGCTGCCCATTGCTCGCCGGTGCGGATAATATCCGCAGGAGCGGAGCCGCAAGTGCGAGCCTAGGCCCTTGTCCCATTTCTTGCAGGTGCGGATAATATCCGCAGGAGCAGAGCCGCAGGTGCGAGCTCCTCTCCGCAGGTGCGAGCCCAGGCTCCTTGCCACATTTCCCGCAGGTGCGAGCATTTACTCGCAGGTGCGAGACCGCAGGTGGGAAACCACAGTAGGCAGTGAGTTCTTTAAAACACGGGATTATTTCATTTCACCCCATTTTCTTCCACCATTGGAGACCTTGGAAGATTAGGAAAAAGCTCCACGACCTAGCTACTGAAAGGTAAGTAAATTATACTCTAAAGTTAGTTAATGCATGAATTCCTAGTTGAATTAACTACCTAATTAGTGAAAAATTAAGGATTTGAGTAGTAACCTAGGGCTTTATGAAAAATTAGGAAATTACCCGTTAATTAACCATGAAATCATACAAAAATCACATATTAACGATCCTTAGGTTATGGGTAATTGATTCCTTCAAAAATTTCCGGAATCCGAGCATGTGGGCCTGGGGGTGTATTTTAGGATTTTTCAAAGTAAGGTGAAATAACTAAGTAAATAGGAGAATTCCATACTTTTGAGTGTAAATTAATATATTTATGTAACATTTGGCTAGTTTCGAGTCCTTGGGTGACATGTTTTGGAGTTTCGGTCGCGTTCTTGACCCGAAGAGTAGGTTCGACACGAGGTGAGTCTCCTTTCTAACCTTGTAAGAGGGAATTGTCCCCCTAGCTGATTTTAAATGACTACATGCTAATGTTTGTGGGGGCTATGTACGTACAAAGTCACGAGAGTCTGTACGTAGCGGCTATTATTGTTATGTCCGGGTAGTTAGGCCTACACCATGCTTTGTATTTTTCCCTGAAATGAACTGTATGCTTGATGAATTAATGTTATATGTGGCTTTGTTTCCCTGAGATCATGGAATTTGAGAATTTTAAAGGAATTGATCACTGAAAAGTAATTTATGAAGAATATTGTGTGGATTGTGTGTGCATGTGACCGCTTTGCAATTTACATTCCGCTAGCGGAGTGTTATTTCCCCAACTCTCATGGGAGCGGGCCGTACACCACAGCGAGATTGAAAGATATATTATGGTTCGAGCTGTTCGACCCTCGGCAGTGCACATATATGATTATTATGATGGCTTAGTCCGGTTGTCCTTATCCTGTATGCGCATGCTAAATTGTTAATAATTTGTATGGATATTGAGTGGGCATATATTTTAAAAAGGAAAAATGAAGTAATAATTGTTTATTTACTTCCAATATTTATTTGAATTACAGTTATCTTTAATGTTTACTAATTTCATCATCTTCGTATGCCTGTTACTGATATTATATCTTGTTTAAATAATTTGTTGGACCTTAGTGAGTGTCATGGTGACCTCTCGTCACTACTTCTTCGAGGTTAGGCGGGATACTCACTGGGTACATATTTGTTTATGTACTCATGCTACGCTTCTGTACTTAATTGTACAGGTTCTGAGGCTGGTGCATCTGGTTATCAGACCGGAGCTCGATTCTGAGTATAGACTGGACCTGACTTCACGGTGAGCTGCTTCTCCTGACGATACTCGGCAGCACCATGGAGTTTCCTTTGTTATTCCCGTCTATTTCTTCCAGACAGTGGGACAATTATATTATATCTTTTGTATATTTTGTTAGTATGCCCGTAGGACTTGTGACACTAGTTCCTAGCACACACGTAGTAGATATTATGATTTTGCGGGTCTGTATATATATATTGGCTCACGCCTCTTTATGACTGCTTTTGGTTAAATTGGCTTATTATCTTTTTCAATTAATATTTTGAACTTTAAAACTTGGCACGTGTTGGGATGTTTAATCAAATATGAAAAAATCCTTAGTAATCTGAGTGTTGGCTTGCCTAACCCCGGTGTTGGGAGCCATCACGACCTGATTTAGTATTTTGGGCCGTGACAGCAAATCTGGGCATTTTTAAGCAGAATCCTGTTGTATTTCTAATTACACCACCTGCCAAATAAAACAGCCAACCAAACACCTAACAATTAACCAAAAAGTAAATAACAATCCAAAATTCAATATTTACTACAAAATGAACAGTCGTATTTATAACAATTCAACCAACTAATCAAACAACATAAATTAAACATGTCTCTAACTTCAACTCTAAAACATCCAAATAGCCTATTCAAAATCAGTCTCCTACTCAGACTCAGACTCAGACTCAAACTTCATTGCAGATCCTTTCTTTCTTTTTATTTTTAATAATTTTGGGATCAAAGCCTGAGTTGCTTGAAATTCCTGCGATATTTGATCCACTTTTTGATGCATAGCTTCCATGTCTTCTTGGAAAACTGATGCCCTAGTGAATATTGTTGTTGGTGGATGACTGGAGGATGGCTGCACTCCAATCCTGTTGACTCGACCTTTATTTATTATTTTCACGAGAAATAAAGAAAAAAAAGTAAAAGAAGTAAGAAAACAATCAAGTAACTTTCAAATTAATACCAAAATAGATAATTACGTAATATTTATACCTTTATTCACGCCACCAGCCGCGTCCATCTGTGTAATGAATATAAAATATTTACATGTAAAAAAATTTAACATAACAAATATAAACATAAAGTATACATAATACATATGACAATATAAACATAAAAAAGAAGATGTCATTAAATTAATCTAATTTATTTCAAATTAGAATATATGCGCTCTAATACTTAATTGATTGCATTTTTTTCATTTTTTTTCAATAATAAATAGTATAATTAACACATAAATAGGGCATGGAGAATTTCCAAACGAAAAATCGAAACAGAGAAGTATTAACACTTAAGTTGTTTCTTAACTAACCCAACTTGAATGTATAAAAATTCTAGCTCTTTAAAATATTGTTCAACTTTAACTATTATAACCTAAATTATAAGAAGTATTAGCACTTAAGTTGTTTTTTAATTATTTTTTATATAAACAAGAATTTCATACTTATTCTAAATTTTTTCTTGATTTACTATTGGATACATACAAGTATACTAGCCATTTTCACAAGAACATCTAACTAAAAAGAAAAAAATAGCTAATAAATCTAAAAAAGTAAATTTTTAACAAGTCACTATATACATATTATATTGCAAAATTATTTCTAATTTATCTATACTATATTGCAAATTATATAACTAATTTATACATACTATTCTGCTAAATTAATGCAAAATAATACCTGAAAAATGACCAACGAATCTGCTGCCGAATCACCACCGAAGGGGAGATGAGCTGCTGGATTCCTGCACCAAAAACGAGTTAAACAATTTGGGAACAAAAAAATTTGAGGGAGGGGGCAGTTGGACGGGAAAATGGAGAGGGTGAGAGAGAGAGGGAGAGGGAGAGGAGATTGAGAGAGAGGAAAATCATACCTTATATGGTTAGATTAGAGGGAAAAAATAAAAAAATATAGTGGGTGGAGGCAGAAAAGGAGAGGGGAGAAGAGGGGAAAAACTAGAGAAGAAAGAAGAAAGAAGAAAGAAGAAAGAAGAAAGAAGAAAGAAGAAAAAACGGCCTAGGGATATAATTAAAAATAT
Organism: Nicotiana paniculata; assembly: GCA_005239505.1. Taxonomy (NCBI): domain Eukaryota; kingdom Viridiplantae; phylum Streptophyta; class Magnoliopsida; order Solanales; family Solanaceae; genus Nicotiana; species Nicotiana paniculata. Next base: position 21,988 of record ML312135.1, on the reverse strand, counting down.
ATTTGCGACCGAATCGGTCGCAAATTTTAAATTTGAATTTTCAATTTGTGACTGATCGGTCGCAGAGTCCGTTGACCAGTCAGACCTTGTTTTTTATTGCAGATTCTGACCAAATTGGTCTAAATATTTAATTTAATTATTTTTTTAATTTTAATTTTTGCGACTGATTCAGTCACAAACCACAAAAAATATTTCCGCGGTATTTTTCGCGTAACTGAGCGATTGAATCAGTCGCAATTTTGAGCCAAAAAAAATTTTAACATGTAATTTTAATAAAGCTTCTGACCGAATCAGTCGAAAATTGCGACCAATTTAATTCAGTCGCAATTATTAAATCGCAAATTTGCTATTTTTTAGTAGTGTTAATATGATTAATAAAAATTAGAGAAAATTGCCATTTATTTTTTTTAAAGCTTAAACTAATTAATGACCAAAAATGTTTGTGACCATTTGTTTGCACGTGCATTTTAATTTTTGCTCACTAATTAACTGATTACTTTTCCTCAATTAAAGCCTACCTCAAATATCTCCCTATCCTCATAGAATTCTACTTTTTTTTAATTATCATCTAAACTATTTTGGTATATATCATGAATCGCGATAAAAGAAGGTTTGAAGAAATTAAATCACCACCAAAAGGTACGACGAAATGATTGAGATTCCTCCGTCCTTGTATTCCTGGTGTCCTCGGTTATTCAACAAATAACAATAACAATAAATTGAGTGTGATTCACAAATGCTGTTTGGGAAGGGTAATTGTATTGATGGTAAAAAAATATTACATGTGGAATCTTACTTAACTCACACAGCATGATACATGGAACAATAGTGGAGTGACAATTGGCATATTTCATTAATGAAATATATGAAGCACAGAAGATACAGAGTAAACACCCACGAGATAATAAAGAATCAATGTTCGAGCCTAAAATAGACGTTGAAGAGGCACGAGCTGAACGAATCAAGACTGGAAAGGAGGAAGATTCATGAACCCACAATTAATGAGGAAAAAGAATCAGAATTGTTACAAAATTCTTATAATCATAAATATGTCAGTTACAATTATCAACCATAACGAGCAATTAATATCATTAATGCTCATAATGAACTTGTCATAAATAGGAAGAAATGTCATAATATATTAATGCGGAATCTCACTTGTAAGGATAAGTTCCAAGTAGTATCGAAATATACTACATTCTCTTTCTTCTTTTGTGAAATATATTATTCTTTCTTTTCAGCTAATTCATATTACCATTTTTATTTCCTTTCAAGTGAATTATTGAGGAAGTAAGGAATTATTTAGTTATCACTAGTGTGATGACCCAAGGGGTCATTCTGTGAAATTAGACTCTGTTCTATGCTTAATATCCCAAAAAAGTTTAATTTTAAATACCTTAATTTGTGTGCGCAGTCGGGGCGTGAAACCGAAAAGCTTTTATGTGAAAATATGAGAAATAGTAATTTCTAGAGTTAAAATTTTATTAAAATTGACTTTGGCCAACATTTTGAGTAAACGGACTCGGATCCCTGTTCCAACGATCCCGGGAGGTCCGAAATAAAATATGGGACTCGAGCGTATGCCCGAAAATGAATTCTAAGGTCCCAAGCCTTAGAAATCAATATTTGAAAGAAATTATTTTGCTGAAATTTTAATGAAATAAAGAAAGAAATTTATGTTTGAAATCGTTCGTATCGGGCCCGTATTATGGTTCCGGAGCTCGATACAAGTTTGTTATGATATTTAGGACTTGCCTGTGAAATTTGATGAAAAACGGAGTTCCTTTGACGTGATTCGAACATCCGATTGATAAATAATGAACTTTAAGTGTTCTTGAGAAAAATAATGAGTTTTGAGGTTTAATTCATAGTTTTACATGTTATTTTCATGATTTGATCGCACGAGTAAGTCCGTATGATACTTTTAGACTTGCGTGCATGTTTGGATTAGAGTCCCGAGGGCACGTGTGAGTTTCAAATAGGTTTGGGCTGTGTTGCACTCGTTCTTTCTTATGCTTCGACGTCGTTTCTTCAAGCATAAATGATATCATATTAAATAAATGAGCTCCGATTTCTGTTTTGAACGAATTATTAGATCCATATCGTAATTACGGACCTGTAACAAAAAGAATCATCGAATTTGAACATTGCATGAGGATTTTATGGCCATTTTACTAAGGTTGTCAGACTTTTCAGGTTAATTACGAAATTGCCACTGACGTCGTATTAAAAATCTGCACTATTTGCAAATATTAAAACCTACATATCTCCTTTATTATAAGGTCAAAATGAGTGATTCAAAAGCCTAAATTGACTAGAATTTCAGAAGGAATCTATTGGAGACATAAAAATCGAGTTTCAGGATCATTTGGTACGATAAACGAGGCAAAATAGTTGGCAGAAAAATATATATAAAACGGACAGACTTCTTCTTCTTCTTCAAATTTTCGAACCCCACAGCCCTAGGAACGAATTTATTCACCAAATATCATCTCTAAGTCATAGTTAACCAATTCTAAACTTTACTCTTTCAATTACTCATTTTTTTTCATCACTTTTAAATCAAAAACTAAGAATTTTCATGGTAAAAATTGAGGGTTTGGGTAGAATTAGGGAATTTTGTAAAAATAGAATCTTTACCTCGAATTGAGGTCGGGTTTTAAAACTAATTGTATATTTGAGTTCGTGGGTGAATGGTAAACGTAATTTGATCGGAACTCCGAGTTTAGACCAAGCGGGCCCGGGGTCGGTTTTTTACTTTTTTGAGAAAACTTAGAAAAAATTATAATTTCCAGTAACATTAGTTCATTTAACATTAATTAATGATACTAAGTTAATTATGGTTAGATTCGAGTGTATTGGAGGTGGATTCTAAAGGAAAAGCTATAATTGAACAGTGAGTGGCCTACGAAATTGAGGTAAGTGTTTGGTCTAACTTTGACTTGACGGAATATGAGTCCCCACTTGTTTGCTATGTGAAATGCATGTGTGTGATGTATAGGTGAAGTGACGAGTATCTATGCACCACCAAATTGCCTGTTAAACATGATCCTTGATCCACCACCCTTGTGGTACAAAACGGTTGAGTAGTTTGGCATTGTTTCTACGAGGCACATATATATTTATTTTCCTGTTGCTTTTGTTTTTGATAATATTGATGAAGTTATGAGAATTTCAGTTTTACTGTTTAGGACTGTTGAGGTTTACGTGGCTATTTGATTTCAATCGATTATTGCCAATTGTTGTTGCTAGTGTGTTAAAAGTGTTGGCTGTTCTCTTGATTCTATCATAGTACATAAAGATTGAGCTGGGTTGACAGTGTTACGGTGTTTACATATATTCTGGTTGGTTTTATTGTAAAATGATATTGGTTGAAGTTTACGAGCTATACTGTTTTCTGTTTGCAATTGTTGAAATAAAGGTGTTGTAAAAGGCTTGGCCTGAACTGTGAAAGTTTTTGATTAATAAAAAAATTGATTGTGATAAAGGGACTGTGATAAGGGTGGACAATTGATTGTGATACGGGTGAACAAATTGATTGTGATATTGTGAATAGGTGGGATCGGGTTGCACGCCGCAACAAGACAATGATAAGGGAGAATATGCATGTTTTACTATTCATAAAATAAAGGCTAGAACTCTCATTGTTTTATTATCATTATTTCATATTCTGCTTTTACTGTTATTTAAAGTGAAACTTGTTCTGTTTACAATTGTCGAGACATAAAATATTGTGAAAGGCTTTGACTTGAATTTTGAAATTATGAATAAATTGATATGATATGTCTGGTGGGAGCGGGTTGCACGCCGCAAAAAGGAGTGATAAGGGTGGACGGGTGGGATCGGGTTGCACGCCGCAACATGAGTAATAAGGGTGATATATTTAGGGAGGCGCAATAAGGGTGGACAAGTGGGAGCGGGTTGCACGCCGCAACAAAGAGAGATAAGGGAGGACATTTATATTTTTACTGATTTTCAAAGAAAAACAAAGATTTGGAAACTTACTATTTTATATTACTATTTTTCATATTTTGGGCGCTACTTTTATTTAAAGTTAAAATTTGGAAATTATTTGAGAGTTGGTTATAGTTGGGGCCTGGAAAAAGCGGCTGCGTTATTTCATTGTTCTTGTAGTACTTAATTATTTGTTTAGATTTCCTTCTTGCTTTATATTTATTGTATAAGTTATATTTTTCTTATTCGTGTAGAATTATTTTATTGTGTTATTGTATATATCATTGTCACAGGTTATATGTTGTTAATGTCCCGCCGTAGCCTCGTCACTACTTCGTCAAGGTTAGGCTCGGCACTTACTCTGTACATGGGGTCGGTTGTACTGATACTACACTCTATACTCTTTTGTGCAGATCCAGGTACTAGCCAGCAGTAGAGATTTTTTAGAGCAACCATCTATTTATTTGGAGACAGGAGGTATATCTGCCGGCGTTCGCAGATCCCGAGAGTATTATCCTATTCTTATAAAATTATTTTAGTATATTCAGAACAATTACACTATTTCGTTCAGCCCAGTGTTTTCTTTAGTAATTTGTGAATTGTGATACCAGACTCGTGGGTAGTTCTAGATCTATTATATGATTAGTTCGTGGTTCGTTTTTATTCAGTTGTTTATTATTTTACCTTTGGAAACTATTTAAATTAATTGCTTCAAATTTATTTATTGATGCTTAAGAAAATAATCAAAGGAAATTAGCTACTCAAATTCTAACATTGGCTTGCCTAGCAAGTGTGGTGTTAGGCGCCATCACGATCCCTAAGGTTGGGAATTTGGATCGTGACAACTAGTCCGATTTCTTCTATAGTTAGGCTTTGACTAAGAATCCTATTTTTTGGTTAAACAAATTGGTTCCGTTAACGTGAATCTAGTAATATTTTTACTTTCCAAATCATTATTTCTCACAACTAAATTATGTCAACTATTAACGACATTAACCAACAAGAGGGAGGAACTCCACCAATCCTTCGCCACGAGAATCTCCTTGACAGTCTCGAGAGGGAACACCTGAAAGATCAACATCATACACAAACGAACAGCATGGGGACGAACAGACTGTTGATCAAGATACTTTAAAACAATTGATCGCAGAACATGTAAACAGTTCTCTCCAAGCTTTTGTTAGTGGATTGCCAACTGCACCACCAACTCTCCTCTAAACAATACCATAACCATAGAAAATCCACGCTTGGGACTTGCCAATTCAGGAAGCGGGGGAACTCCAAATGAATCCCGTGATGGAAGGTCAGGTTCACCAAATAACTCTGATTTACAAAATTTGGTACTAACTTTGTAGAAACAGATGAAAGAGCAAAATGATCGCATAGAATAAATACTTGGCGTGCCACCTGTGATTCAAGAAGTAGATATTTATAAATATTCACAACAACTTTGGAAGCCAAGCGCGACCCCTCTGATATCCCAAAATATGATGGAACAACCGACCCACGAGACCATGTAACAGCGTTTACAACGGGCCTAAAGGGCAATGATTTAACCAAGCAGGAAATTGAATCAGTTTTGATTAAAAAATTCAGATAAACACTCATGAAAAGAGAATTAACATGGTATTTTCTTTTACTTGAAAACTCTATTGATTCTTTTGCTGAGCTTGCAGATTCATTCATAAACGCACATTTGAGGGCTCAGAAGGTTGAGAAAAGGATGGAAGACATCTTTAAGGTAAAACAAGGGGATACTGAGTTACTCAGGAAATTTGTGGATAGATTTCAACGCGAAAGGATGATGCTACAACGAGTACCTGATAATTGGGAAGCTATGGCGTTCACGAGCAATTTAAATGAAAAGAGCTCAAAAGCCACGAGAAGACTTAAGGAAATTTTATGAGAATTTCCTACTACAACATGGAATGATATGTACAACAGGTAAAACACGAAGTTGCGGATAGAAGAAGACACGGTTACTCAGTCAATTGTTGATGAAAGAACAAGTTCGAGACGATCAGAATCTCAAAAAATTTCCGTTAAAACATGCACAAACCTTACATGGAACCTGCAGGACGTGATTGACGGTCTAAACAAGAAAACATACGGTCTGACCCTAGATCAAGGCACAAAGATACGAGTTCATCTTCCAAATTCAGAAAAGGACAAGATGCGCGAGACAGGGATGCTAACACATAAGCACTTCCGAGTTTGTAGCTGTTTTGAGAAGTATGAGAGATAAGGTACGGTTCCTAAAGAAATGAGATCGAACCCGAGCAGAATTGTCACGACCCAAAATATATTAAGGTCGTGATGGCGCCGGACACCATCGTCAGGCAAGCCAATCATTAATTAGTTGAAATAAATTCTTGTTTTAACATTTTTGAAATCATTACCTTTAACTTATTACGTAATAACTAAACAAAAATCCGTTAAGTAAATACGACAGTTTAATATTCTATTTTTATAAAATACATCCCATACACGTCCTAGAACCCGGTGTCACAAGAGCATGAGTAATTTCTAAGAATTTATACAATCATTACAAGCTTTTTCGAGATACAAATTGGATAATGGAATTCAAAACAAAATGAATACAATACGAGGGAGATTCTGTCAGCTGCGGATCGCCTCCGGATGATACAGCTCGCCTAAGTCTCCAAACCAACCACATCGCTGTGAAAGTACATGTGCAATAAAAATGCACAGCAAGTGTAGCATGAGTACGAAAATAACGCGTACTCAGTAAGTATCCCGCCTAACCTCAGAGAGGTAGTGACGAGAGGTCGATTTGACACTTGCTAGAGGTCAATTTAGTATAATCAAGTGAGACACTAAGCATGAATGTCATAGGCAATTTATTTAAATAGCAGGGATAAGGAATATCAGTTCTTCTTATATTTAACACTTTAAAACCTTCATCATTTCAGTTGACAATTTAAATAATAATCATGGATGAGAACATCAGACTTATTTCACATTTTACACATCAATTCTTCTTTTTTTTAACTGGCAATTAAGAATTTCTTTAGGCCGATAAACATGTATAAATCACAGGAAATACGCAGCAATAATAATGCGCAAGAAATGCCGAGGGTCAAATGGCGCGGACCAACAATAATAATCTGTGCACTGCCGAAGGGTCGAACGGCTCGAACCATAGATGCATCTATTTTCTCCGCTTGCGAATCGATCATGCGGCGCGGTCAACATAATAATAATAATAAGGCTAGCCTGCTCGCGAATCATACTTGCGACTCAGGTGATCATATGTACACATATTCACATAATAAATCTACATTTTTATCAAGAAAATAGCTTCTCAAGAAAATGATAAAATTCTTCTTAAAGGAACAAGAAAAAAATAGCATTTAAATCTTTGTTTTGAAACTCATTTGCCAAGTTAACAATATTCAATAATATAACCTTATCATGAACACAATTATCCGTGGAGGAATCAATTCTCTTTCTAGGTGATTAAGAAAATGAACTCTAGTCTTCTTAGGGATTCAATTTACTATTTCGATCATATTGGCGGTCTAATATTACTGGCAAGATCACAAGTACCACAAGTAAGGCATGCTAGTGGATCCTAGTCTACCCGGACATGGCATAATAGTAGCTACGCACGGACTCCCGTCACCTCGTGCGTACGTAGCCCCCGAAGATAATAGCACATATTTAATTAGTTCACCTGTCCCCATCACAAAGTTAGAAAGGAGACTTACCTCGCTCCGAAATTCCATAACCGGCTTCCAAGCCCTTCCGACGACTCCAATGGACGCATAACGCCCTAAAACTATCCAAATAACAACAAAACCAATAAAATATACTCTAATGTTTGCAACAATTCAAATTATATAAACTCCTATCTTCGCTTAAGGAATTGACCGAAATGCCCTCGGGCCCACGTGCCCAGAATCCAAAATTTCTCGAAGTTAAACTGTACCCATAGCTTTAATAGTGCAAATATACGATTTACTCAAACATTCATGCTCAATTCCTGGCTAAAATCCAAATTACCAAATTTTCTAGGTTTTATTCAAATCCCACAATTTCCACAAATTCCCACACTTAAATCCGAACCTAAGCAATGCATTTAACTTGAAATGAGTTGGAATAACTTACCTTGTTATCCTTGAAGAAAATCTCCCTTGAAGTTCCTCAAAATCGCCCATGCCAAGATGAAAATGGGAGAAGAAATGACAAAATTCCCGGTTTTAAAGCATTCTGCCTAGGCCTATTTATCGCGCCTGCGCTTCCGCAGTTGCGCCCAAACTTCCGCACCTGCGGCTTCCTCAGCCCCAACCAAACTTTGCAACTGCGCCACACTGTCTGCATCTGCGCCTTCGCATGTGCGGAATTCCATCGCATCTGCGCTCCCATCCAAGCCACCAAAACCTCGCACCTGCGGCGCCAAAACCGCACCTGCGGCCCAAGCCTCGCAGGTGCGGTCACACCAGATGACAGGAACCTCAGCCCTTCTTCAAACTCCAAACTTGATCTGTTAACCACCCGAATCCCCTCGAGGCCCCCGGGACCCCGTCCAATTACACCAACAGGTTCCAAAATATAATGCGAACTTGCTCGAGGCCTCAAATCACATCAAACAACGCCGAAATCACGAATCACACTATATCTCAAACTTTATGAACTTGAAATTTCAAACTTCCACCTCCGGTGCCGAAATCTATCAAATCGCATCCGATTGACCGCAAATTTTGCACACAAGTCATATTCGACATTATAGACCTGCACCAACTTCCGGAATCGCATTCCGACCCTGATATCAAAATATTCATTTCCGGTCGAATTTCTCAAAAACCTTCAAATTTCTATCTTTAGCCAAATGACTTCAAAATGACCTAGGACATCCGAATTCACTTCCGATCGCGCTTCCAACTCCAGAATCACCATACGTAGCTATTCCCAGGCTCGGAATCTCAAACGGACATCAATATCACTGAAATGCGCTTCAAGCCAGATTTAGGAAATTTCTTCAAAATGCTGACTTCCACAATATGCTAAAACACTCTCGGGTTATCCAAAGCCCGATCCATCATACGCCCAAGTCTGAAATAATCATATGAACCTGAAGGAACCTTCAAATCCTAATTCGGAGGTCGTTTACTCAAAATTCCAACCTTAGTCAATTTCTCCAACTTAAGGCTTCTGAAATGAGAATTTTCTTTCCAATTTGACTCCGAACTTCCCGAAATTCAACTCCGACCATGCCTACGAATCATAATACTTGAAATGGAGCTGCTCATGACTTCAAACCGTTGAACGACGCGCTAGAGCTCAAAACGACCGGTGGGGTCGTTATATTCTCCCCCACTTAAACAGACGTTCATCCTCGAACGTGCTAAGAACTGCTTTGGAGTTATCTGAAATCACTGTTTAACACTTCGAGAACCTGCCCGTGCTACCACAACCCAGTTGAGTATATTAACTTGATCAAATATGAAGGTTTCTTCTTTTATCCATACAATAATCTCAGAACCCAGTTCAAACACCTGAAATTTCTCTGCGAGGCCTAGTTCCAATATATAAACACCGTATCAACTACCCCACGATATACCAGAACATGACTGCATACCTTTGCTGAATCAGCACCATGCACCGCATAATTCGTCATTTAGCCACAATGACATTCCATGAACCTTAATAGCCAAAATTTCACGAATCTGATGCTCCCAATGTGCCTTATGATATATATACATACATCCTGCTATAATGCTGACGATACCACCACAACGGAGGAGATGTGTAGAAGTTCATAACTAACTGCAGAGTTAACCAAACATTGAATCTTTCCTCTTGACTTAGATCATCATCTCATTGCGAACCAAATAATGGTAATTGTTCTTCAATGTATTTCACATAATCTTATCGCATTGATCCCTGATCCAATAATCTTGTCTCACCCGGTATGAACTGCTCAGACAACGAATCACCCCAAACAATGACCAACAGTCTCACATGATACCACAACGCGCCAATAGGCCACAACTCAAACATGATACATAAATAAATGACTCAGGAAAAGACTAATCGATTCACGCAACTTATTATGAACTCTTCTCAGAAAATAGAAAGTAAAACACAAGAAAAATAAATATAGGAACCTTACTCATCATCACATTGTTGCTGCGCGCAACCCGATCCAAATAACATACCCGTGGCGACGTGCCACCCGATCCACACATAAAATTTACATAAGAAGATACACACCGAGTTAAATTTCTCATTATCACAAAATATTGAATATCGATCGTAAGCACGCTAAGTGCATAATACCATCCTGGGGAGACTGATAAAGCCATATGCTACAAAACTCAAGCACAACTGAGGTGCGATATATATATATGTATGTATATATATATATGTATGTAGATATATATATGTATGTATATATATATATGTATGTATATATATATATGTATGTATATATATATATGTATGTATATATGTATGTATATATATATATATACTCTGGATCTCAAGAGCTATCCCGCTCACATGACATCCCCACTACGCGGGACCTCAACACATAAGAAATTATCAAGCCGTTTCACAACTCACACGACATAATCATAATATCGCATGAATTTGACGAAGGCGGAACAACACCTGATATTCCAACACCCCTCCTTGAGGAGCGCTATACTGAAATGAACAAATCTGCCTCACATGAAGCCCATTATCCTGTTTAAGCCCATTCACACACTTCAAGCTGATTCTGTTCGCAATGAACTAGGCCGATAGCTTTTACCTGGGTTCATATTATCCCACTTCCTCTCATAATACACAAGAAAAACAATCATAGCCGGGACAAACACCCCACAATCCACAAACAACTGAACCGAATGCCTTCCAAGCATAAATTCTCAAATAAGCAATGTTGCATTTCCTTGTACTTGGTCTAAATCTTCAACCAATCAGGTGACTACATGTCACACTTATAAAACCTTCCCGCGTTCATGGTTCCACGACCTTCCACACAAGGAAACAAGTCTGCACATCCATACCACCGACCACACTAATGCTGTAAAGCAAATCAAGAATCCCATAACCAGGATACAAAGCCTCTTTCATCAAACACCGATCTCAGATGACGCTGAAGTCATCACCTTCTTACCTTAATCACTCAAATCCCTTTTTACCTTGCTCACCTGAGCTCATGACATCCTTGTCAACACCGAACCAAAATCTTGATCCTTACTTTTAATTCCATGCTGCTTACTACACCTGATATGCCAATATGAAATAGCACAAGAATTCCATCATAACACCTGAATCACTAATAGGGTGAAAACTTCATCATATAAAAACTTTTTTCTTACCTCAATTCAAGAGAACCATGAAAATACACAAGTGGATTCCCACAATCACAATACATGCAAATCCTTAAGTAGTAGTCTATACCATCGTAACCCTTCCGGGATCCGCCTACACCTGACAAGCCATAGCACTTGAATGCTCCCGCATGAAATTTATTACGACGGCCGACAAGCCTCGCACACACCGGCACAAACCACATGCATAATTTGATCACATCGAAGGAACTGATCACTGCCATAAATGTGCCATTCCAACCATGGCTAATCAATCTATCTTCTTTTAATCATCTTTAATTGCCTCAGGAATAATAGTAACTTCCTTCAACTCATAGCAACTCAACCCTCACTCATCCCCAGTGGCCTTGATTCACGAGACCATGCTGCCTAAATCCCGCAACCCGTCTCATACCCTCCTGATAATCTTTCTACAATCCGGAGTTTATTTCTCTCACTCCTCCAATACTATCCTGCACGCTGAAAATAACATAGAACACTCCAATTATTTTCCCTTTCTCAGGAATTATATTGCAAAAGCTCGAGTCTTAATCATATTACTGCCTGAAACCCTTAAACGCCGCATTATTAACTTTAAAATTCACTAAGACCGCTATTGAGAGTCACCCACTCTGACCGGACCCGAATACAATCAACTCCAAGGCTCTTCTAGCACATGAACACCCTTTTCAATGAAGCACGTGACTGAGTCACTACCCTAACAACTTGCCTATGCCTTAAGCATAAATTCTAAATCTTCCAAAGCCTAACCCTGGTCCAATAGGGCCAACTTTTGCACACATTCCTCAAATCCCACGCACAATCCCCATTTTACTCCTTTCCCCTTAGCTGAAATAACTTGCCAACATGCCGACAATCTGTAACCCTATGATAACATAATTCTGCAACCCAACTGCAGGTGGTGGGACTCCCCCACTTAGCCCGAAGCTACTCCTTACACCACTCTAGACCCTGCCGAGATCCTTTCTCCTTTGTTAACATGATTTTGCTTAACCAATCCTTCCAAATTCCCCTGTCTGCATTCTCTAAATATTCAAATTCTCTAGCATCATTCACACATTCTGCCTCCTACTAAATAGCCACTAGAATCCCTCACAGAAACTTGCCAACCACACAACCGCTAACCTACTCACAGGAGATAACTCACCTATGGAAATCACCAACTGACACCTTCCAATGACGATGTACTGCACACTCTCTACAACATCAATACCCTCTTCTGCGCCCTTCTTCCTCTACCAACTTTACTAGTCTGTCCGCTCCTCATGGACGTCTATTAAATGCTCTACAACATCTTTAAATTCACCGCCACATTGCGTCCTTCTTCATTCCTAACAAATCCTCCCTGCTGTATCCAACCTTCCGCCGAAATAACCTATATTTCAACTTAAGCTCGTAGACCCAATCACCATCCACTAAAACTCTCAAACTTTCCCTCAAGATAGGCAGTTGTCTTACCACTGAACTCCTGTGCTACGCTGCCACTCTCCCACTTGTTAATCTCATTCCTTTAAACAACTATCTGATTTCCGTTCCTTACACCTGGCCTTTTAGAAAAGGGAACCACCGCCTAGCACTTTTCACATATCTTCCTTCACGTATGCTTCCCAATTGCTGCCTCAATTCAATATCATTCTCTGCAACTCTTAAACCAGTAGATCACCACGACTTCAAACTCTCTGAGGATCATCTTTCTCGAGCTGCCTTCATTAGAAATAACTATTCAGTCCTGAACCACCACGCACCAGGATCTCTAACAACCGCTTCTTCAATACTACTTCACAACACTCTGACCCAATGCAATCGAAGAAACCATAGCACCGACAGACTTAACATATTCCATTCGATCAATGACGACGATATCACACCACAGGTGAACATCCCACATCACTTGAAAACACCAAGTCTTACTGCTTTATCAATCCAAGACCTGACCATTTATAGTCCAAATGCCTTTCCTCTGCCGGAACTAAAATGCTGAAATCTCAAAATCACGCCCTGAGAAGACCTCCCTTCAAGCCATTCATCACCCCCCAACATATGGGCAAACATTCTATCATTATATCGACATCGCGCGATAACCAATCGCAAACATCATCACAACCTGAGCATAACCTCAAGGCTCTCAGAAACACAACTACTGAGCTGAAACAACATATTATCCTTCTGCAGGGCCATAACAACAGCCCCAACCAATTACACATGGAAAACATCTCGCATCATATCCGTAGCACCATTTCAATTCCTTAAATTCCCAATTCATAGCAAGCGCTTCGCGACGCGTAAATTGAGTAGGAATAAGCATAGGCATAAGCCTTAAAGGAATCAAATCGCACGATGAGGAATCAAGAAGGGAAGTACTCCTAACAGCCCTGTAGCCTCTCGAAGATAAGTACATATGTCTCCATACCGATCCGCAAGACTCTACTATACTTGCTCATGACGCGTGAGACCTAAGGGAACCTAGTGCTCTGATACCAAGTTGTCACGACCCAAAATCTATTAAGATCGTGATGGCACCGGACACCATCATCAGGCAAGCCAATCATTAATTAGTTGAAATAAATTCATGTTTTAATATTTTTGAAATCATTACCTTTAACTTATTACATAATAACTAAACAAAAATTCGTTAAGTAAATAAGACAGTTTAATATTCTATTTTTATAAAAATACATCCCATACACATCCTAGAACCCGGTGTCACAAGTGCATGAGCAATTTCTAAGAATTTATACAATCATTACAAGCTTGTCCGAGAATTCAAAACAAAATGAATACAATATGAGGGAGACTCTGTCAGCTACGGATCACCTCCGGATGATACAGATCGCCTAAGTCTCCAAACCAGCCACATCGTTGTGAAAGTACCTGTGCAATAAAACTGCACAACAAGTGTAGCATGAGTACGAAAATAACGTGTACTCAGTAAGTATCCCGCCTAACCTCAGAGAGGTATTGCCGAGAGGTAGATTTGACACTTGCTAGAGGTAAATTTAGTATAATCAAGTGAGACACTAAGCATGAATGTCATAGGCAATTTATTTAAATATCAGGGATAAGGAATATCAAATCATCTTATATTTAACACTTTAACACCTTCGTCATTTCAGTTGACAATTTAATAATAATCAGGGATGAGAACTGTTTAACCAAAGAATTAGACCCTTTGACTAAAGCTTATTTTTAAGATGAATACGGGTTAATGATAATCAAGGAAATGGATAAAAATGAATAACAGACAATATTGCAGAAATATGAAAAAGTGAAGTCAATTATATTCGAGAATCAGATGCCTTTACAAGCTGTATTCCCCTCCCTTATATAGGGGATTCTATAATGTACGAATCTTGCTATGGTTGCTCATTAATGACTAATTATGACATTAATGAGGTGTTACAAAGGATAAGGGTAATTTAGGTACGGTTACATAATGTTCGAGTAATCAATTGTGGGTCTTTGAATCTGCTCGTAACTTTGTCTAGATTCATTCTGACCGTGCCTCTTCCCTATTTTGATCAGGTTGAGTTTCCTGTGGCTGATAAGCTCGAGGGTTTACTGAATCGTGCCTCTTTGTTCCGTACCTCTTCAAAGAATCACATTCAGCTGTCACATTTTCCTGTGTCCACATGACTGGCTGAGTTGTCAAAATCTGGCTTACGTGTGAAACTCTTTTTTACCAATACAGATAGTCCTCCCACTTACCATATATTTAACGATTAATATTTGGTAAGTGGATATTCATTTATGGCGGGAATATTTTGCCGCCGCTTTTCCTCGAATAATTGTATCCTTCTGTGCACCATAGGCGTCTTTTGTCACTTCCATTTAATGCCCATACCACGTGTCCTTTTCAGATTTGTTCTGCATTTACTCAGCACCTTTTAGGGCTTTTTGCGGCTGTGTCAGTCCCGCAGTGACATCTTCAATTATGACTTTTCATCATTATTTTTCTTTTTTTCCTATGTTTGACGGTTGTCCTTAAGTATAAATACCTTTATTCTTTTCTTTGCTTCCATGAAACACTTTTTTAACTTTGTCTTTTGTAAAGAACTTTCTTCTTGACTTTCTAAACATGTCTTATTCAAAACAACCTCAAGGAGTAATTGATATTGAAAGTTAACGCCATCTTTTGCTCCGATTAGGAGTCGGAGAGGTGGTAGACTTAGAAGTCTAGGATCCACTCCTTCGAGGGGCTCCTCTTCTTCTCATATAGTTCCTTCTCCTTCCACTAGATCTATAGTTTCTCCAAGGTTTAGGGTTTCTCGGTATTTGTCTAGAGGTAGAGGTGCACGCCGTCGTGAACCCGGAGTCGATGAAATTTTCCTTGCTGAGTTTGTTTTTGCTAGGGATAGTCAAGTTCTTGTAGACCAATCTTCTTCTCTTAAAAGTGTTGAAAGATATTCGACCCTTATAACTAAGTGTCAGATTTCCCTTGTTCGTAGGGAGTGCTTTTGGAGGTATGACTTCCCTGTCTATATTCCGAATAGTAATCAAAGAATAACGTCTTACAAGACGGGATACTCTTTTGTTTATACGTAACCTTTCACTCTAGGGTTTAGACCCCCCATTGACCCAATTATAATTGAGTTTTTCCATTTTTCAATATCTGCTTAGGACAAGTTGGTCCACTTGTCTGGCGAGTTGTCGCATGTCTTAGGAGTTTGGCTTCTTTAGCCTCGGTTCCTTTTACTTTCAACCATATTATTCATCTCTACTCTCCTTCCTTATTTCGTGAAGGGGGTTTTACTCTTACTGCTAGAAGCATATGAGTGTTGGTAACCCCTGGAGATGATAAGGATAGGGGTTGGTACCTCCGGTATGTTGTTGTACCCACTGTGGGTTAGTGGGTGAAGAAAATCTTCCCTTCCCTGAGAAGTGGAATCGCGCACGTGATATGCTTTAGGTCACATTTACTTACTTTTTATCGTTTTGACTTGAGATGTTTTATTAACACCGTATCTGTTTCTTCCTCTCTCAGCAATCATGAATACTGTTGAGAATGTCTCCGGTATTCGTGATTGGGTAGAAAAATTATTGTCTGTTGCTCCTCAGAAGAGAGATCTTGGAAGTAACTCGCTAGGAGGTATGGTTGGCATGTAAAGACCCACGGTAAGTGAAGCTCTTGTTCTTGCTTCTTTCCTTACTCGAGTCTCTTCTTTCTTTGTCGTTTAACTTTTTCCCTTTTAATAGGGTTCCCCACTCGTGGTGTGTCTGCTTCATCTATCCCGAAGATGTCTTTGGCTCAGGCCCAAGAAATTATTGTTGGTTCATTTTCCTCGAAGAGGAATATTGGTGAGTCTCGTTCCGTAGAAGAAGAAGAAGAAGAAGAAGAAGAAGAAGAAGAAGAAGAAGAAGAAGAAGAAGAAGAAGAAGAAGAAGAAGAAGAAGAAGAAGAAGAAGAAGAAGAAGAAGAATGTGCTTTAGTGCACATGCCACGGAGAAGGCGGGTGGTTTTAGATGATGAACTTACAGCCTTAACCTTTCCTTCCGTGTATGTGATTGAGCCCCCTGTCCTTGATGATGTTTCACATTCCCCTATTCATGAGGATGTTGATCTCGCTCCTGACGATGTCCCTTTGGCTGTTGTTTTTCCTGCTTCTTTAAGAGAAGCTGTCTCGTCTGTTCCTCTGGCTATTTCAACTTCTGTTTTTGCTTTGCCCGTGACTTCCTCGACTCTTAAACTCTCTGTGCCTGCTGCTTTGCCCGTGGCTTCTCCAGCTCCTCAACCCTCCGTGCCTGTTGTTGTTCCATCTCTGCCTGCTTCTATGTCTTCTGTTAGGGAAGTAGGGTCTTCCAGCAGAGAGATGCGACAGGTGGTTATAGAGGTTCCAGCTGAGGGGAATCTTTTCAAGAAAATGGGTGATCCCGAAGTGTGGCTCAAGCCTTTGATAGGTCCCTATGAGAAAGCAAAGCTAGCCAGCCACGGTGCTCTTGGCCAATGAGGTCGTGCATACTTCTTTGAAGGTATGATGTAAGTTATCCTTTTTCATTTTCGTATATGAAATTTACCATATCTGACTGGTTTATTTCTTGTAGATTAGCCTTATAGGCATGGAGCTTATGAAGAGGATTTCAAACACGGACCAGGAGACAAAAGAGTTACAGGCCAATGTTGATAATTTAAAAGCACAGTATGATAGCCTAAGGATTGACATGGATGCTTTAGAAGAGGAAAGGAGTACCTTGAAGAGGCAGATGAGACTCATGGCGGCAGAACTGGTAGTAGAGAAGGCTTCTTCCAGTCAGGCTGATAAAGACAAGAGTGTTCTGGAGTCTTCTTTCGCTGAGCACCTGTCTCGTGCCTCAGAGGAGATTAGAGACTTGAAAAACTTGTTGGGTCAGAAAGAGGAATACTCAGGCGAGCTCGTGCAATCATCACTCGTACTCAAGAAGACCTTCGTAAGGCATTAGACAAAGCTCAAACTTTAGAGGAGTCGATTGTACCGTTAAGGGCTGCCCATGAAGCTGCGGAAGCGGAGAAGTACGGATTGAGATCAGAGCTTCAAGTATGGGCAAAGGATTATGAAGATCTGGAAGAGGTGGCTGCTGTCGATGTGAGCTGGGCGTACATGAATTCTCATCTTGACACATTGATGGAAATGAGTCAAGAGGGTTTTGATCTTAGTGCTGAAATAGCTAAAACTAAGGAAGCCATGGAGAAGTCTCAACAAGGTCATAACCTCTCTTCACCTGATGGTGATATTCCAGTCGCTCATGCCTGTTCATCCCTAGTTGCTCCTACTCCTTCTGCCAGTGAAGTCAACCCCTCTCTTGAAAAGATTTAGTTGGCTCATCCCCCTTTTTTTTTCTTTGTATCAATTGGGTGGTTACCCCCAGTCCCATCTGGGGTAAATTTAGATTTCTTTAAGGTCCCCAAATGACAACTTGGGTAGATGGGTCTTCAGGATCGAGCTTTTGACTTTCTGATAGTCTTCTTTGCTTCGTCTTAGCCTTTCATACTGTATAGTCCCCCAAGTGTTTGAGCTTTGAAGAATGAAATTTCGAGCACTTGATTATTCCTTCCTTGTGGTCCTTTTCCTGAAAAGGAAAAACATTCCGGACTCGAAGGTATATAGTTTTTTAGATAATGACTGCTTAACCCTTTTAAAACATCCATCAGAAAGTGTAACCCTAGACCGGGAATTGTGTTATTTCCTCGCGTCTTTGCAGGTCTAATATCATCATCCGGTGATGGGTTAGCTTTATGTCTATCATCTAAAAAAGTTAGTAAATTTTTTAAATGTTCAAAACAAAATCGAACGTGTTATACCTGACAGGGTATTCTTTTCCTTTAGAAGTAATACTTTTTTAGGTGGATGGCATTCCAGCTTGTTGGTAGAACTCTGTCATCCATAGCTTCCAACTCATAGGCGCCTTTCCCAGCTATGCCTCGGATTTTGTAAGGTCCTTCCGAGTTTGGATTTAGCTTTCCTGCACCTGCTTCTTTCGTCGATTGAAAGACTTTTTTGAGGACGAAGTCCCCAATCTTGAAGTACCTGAGATGACCTTTACGGTTGTAATAACGCTCTATGATTTGTTTTTGAGTTGTCATCCGTATCAGTGTTGCTTCTCTCCGTGTTTCGAGCAGGTCTAAGTTGGTCCTCAATTCGTCGTCATTTTCTCCCTCCGTGGAAATTGAGAACCTTATGCTCGATTCACCAATCTCCATAGGTATTAAGGTTACGAGCCATAAACAAGTGCGAACGGAGTTTCTCCCGTGGCTATTTTTGAAGTTGTTCTGTATGCCCATAGTACCGCTGGTAACTCATCAGGCCAGTTTCCTTTGGCTTTATCCAGCCGCTTCTTTAGATTGTTGATGATGACCTTATTCGTTGACTCAGCTTGACCATTAGCCACGGGGTGGTACGGCGTTGAAGTGATCCGCTTGATTTGCCAACTTTCGAAGAATTCTGTGATTTGCGAGCCTATGAATTGTGGGCCATTATCACACACGATTTCCTTTGGTATTCCAAAGCGGCATATTATGTTTCGCCATAAGAAGCTTTTAACTTCCTTTTCTCGCACTTGTTTGAACGCTTCTGCCTCTACCCATTTTGTAAAATAGTCGGTTAGCACGAGTAAAAACCGTACCTGTCCTTTAGCTGTGGGAAGAGGTCACACTATGTCCATACCCCATTTCATGAAAGGCCATGGGGATATTAGTGGATGCAATAATTCCACTGGTCGATGCATGTTATTAGCAAAGCTTTGGCA
>ML312131.1:3984-31260 GCA_005239505.1 Nicotiana paniculata | reverse complement strand
TAGGAGCTGAAGTTTTTCCTTTGTTTTGGTGAAACTTCAGCATATTGGGAGCTGAAGTTTTTGGTTTGTTTTGGTGCCCCTTCAACATATTGGAAACTGAAGTTTTTTGTTTTGTTTTGGTGAACTTCAGCATATTTGGGAGCTTAAATTTTTTTGTTTTGTTTTGGTGATATGCTGAAGTTTTTGAACGTGTGTGTCTGTTTTTAATGAACATCTATAAATTCTTTAGTTAGGGAGCTGAAGTTTTGTTTTGTGTTTTTTGTTATATTTTTTTGAAAGTGGGAGCTGAAGTTTTTTATTTTTTGTGTTTAATTATTGGTGTTATATTTTTATGAAAGTGGGAGCTGAAGTTTTGTATTTTGTAACTGGTGAACTTTAGCTTGTTTTTGTTTAGGAGCTGAAGTTTGTGCTTTGTTTTGTGAAACTTCAGCATATAGGGAGCTGAAGTTTTTGTTTTGTTTTGGTGACCCTTCAACATATTGGGAGTTGAAATTTTTTGTTTTGTTTTGGTTAACTTCATCATATTTGGGAGCTGAAGTTTTTGTTTTGTTTTGGTGACCCTTCAACATATTGGGAGTTGAAATTTTTTGTTTTGTTTTGGTTAACTTCATCATATTTGGGAGCTGAAGTTTTTGTTTTATATTTGCTGAGTTTGTCTTCTTTGAGCTGAAGTTTTTAACTGATATCTTTTACTTTCTTTCAACAGATGGCTTCCACAAATCCTACACAGCACCTTCAAATCCTCCAGCAGCTAAAGCATCTAAAAATCATACACTATCAAAAAATCGTACACTGAGAAGAGACGGAGTGATGGAGGAGGATCGATATATGTTTTATCAGGGGTAGAATAGTCATATTAGTACAGATTTTTTGTCAGTTGGCTACCAACTCAATAATTTATAAAAATAGGATATAGGTTAAAAGGTGACTGCTATATAGGGTATGACTGCAAATTGCCCTTAAAAAATATAATAATAATATTTTGGGCCAAAACCAGCCCTTGAGCTGGTTTTGGGATTTGGGTTTTGAGTTTTGAAAAATTTGTTAAAATATGCATAAAATTTATGAGCAAACATATATTTGCCAAAACAATCTATAAATATTTTGATAAAATCTATGACCAAACGGATCTTCAAAATTCCATAAAATTATTATTTGTTTGGATTGGATATCGCTTCAATAGATTTGGTACATCTAAACAAAACCATATCTTAAATTTGGGACCGATTGGTAAATGTTTGAGTGAATTGATCAAAATTTCAGCTGCAGCTTATAGGAAGAAGGCAAACTAACTGAAGCTACCAGATTTTGCCAAGTTCATGCATATACGGTTGGACTTTAGCCGTATATACGGTCTAAATATATGCATGAACTTTAGTTTTGCACCTTTTGTTAACTTTAGGATCTCATGTCTTTAATTTTATACGTGCAATATAAATATTAAGGATGTAATGTTCTTAATTTGTACGTGCACTGTAAATGTTAAGGATATAGTTTCCTTAACTTTATGAGTCTTGTGTACATATTAAGGACATGATGTCCTTAACTTCATGAATGTTATGTAAATATTATGGACAAAGTGTCCTATATTTACACCTTCTGTTGTTAAACTTTAGGACATCATGTCTTTAACTTCAAACGTGCAGTGAAAATGTTAAAGACACTATGTCTTTAATATTTATACAACACTCATGAAAAAAGGATAAAAATATATTTTCGTATTAATTTTAATAAAATAATGGCTATTTTTACTCGGCACTAAAAATACAGAATAAAAATTAAATATTATGTTAAAAAGTGACTATCTCACGCCAGTTCTACCCAAATATCGGCTATCTGTGCACTTAGACCTTCGAAACACGTGTATGGGCTTAGCAAGCGAATAAATAGGTCTTTAGCCCATTGTTGTTTTTAAAAAAAAAAAAGTTAATTTAAGAATAGTAACTTCCTTATTTATGAATTAATGTTTTGCTTACAACTTGTGCAAACATTATTTACAGCCTAATTTGATTGACTCTAACATGTTACCCTCCCTGTTAATGTCCATAAAGTCTATTTATTATTTATTTATTTACTCATTTGGATACTATTACAGTATTAAGAACATGATATCATTTTATTTAATGTAATTTTGTTGTGAGAGAAGGGGTTTGAATCCTTGTCATATATTAAATATGTAGCCCAAATTGATCCACAAGAAAACTTGTCAAAAGTTTTTGTTAAAAAAAAAACTTTTTTTGTTTGATAATATAGAAAAAAAATAGTTTTATTTGGTAACCAAACAAACAAAGAAATTAAAATTTGGTTATAGTTGGCCGGATTAAACTATGACTCATTGTTTAGCCTATCTTAACTTAACTCATCTCAAGCTAAATAATATTTGGACAGGTCAAATGTTCTGCTCGTTTATTACACCATTTCAAATGATGCGCACATTTATTGACTCGTACCATTTAAATGATCATTCAAAACATTTTCTTGTTACTATATCCATACTTCAATTTTGTTCTTATTCACCATGGACTCAGCTAAATAGAAGGTTAATTGAATTAATGTGACCATGTGATTATTGATCATATATGCTTGTTCCATGAACCTTGCACCGACCCTTTCTAAAGCTCTTGTCCTTTCTTCTACTTTTGAAAATACAACCTTAAACCACTCATGTGCTTGTTTACTACTTCATTTGATGCTTACAAAAATTAAGTACTAATATAGTACACTCTGCTATGACAATTAAGCTTATGTTACCACTTAGCACACTGTGTTTTCAAGATACTATGACCCAAAAAAATAATATATTCAGTATAATTTTACGAGTGAAGTTCAAAAATAAAAAGAAATGACTGAGAGATCGAAGCACAAGTTGTGTAGAAGAAGAAAAAGATTATAAAATGAGATAAATTAAAGAGGAATGGAATCTAATAAATGTACATGCTTTAATTTCTCACACTACTATGTAAGTCATTAACCACTAGTCAGCCATTGCACCTTTATATTATATTGGCCAAAGCCAAATTATGAGATTTAAAGATCTTGAAAATGTCATTTTTGTAGTTTTGTCCATTATATTCTGGTTTGGAAAGTTTGGAGGGTTCCATATGCCCAAGGCTGAAGCACTGAACATGTAAGATTTTAAAATTTTTATTTTTAAAACAGATTAAAATGAAATTGTGACATGTAAAATAACAAAGATTACTTGTTTAAATTGCTCACCGCTGGCTGGAAGAAGGCTGATATAGTATAATAGTTGCTTGCAAAAGATAAAAGATGCCTTTTTCTGTTGAGTGGCAGCATAATCATTGACATCATTAAACTAATCAACCCAATCAAAGTTCTCAAACTACTAAATATTAGTAAAATCTACAAGCTATATTTTTCCATCACCGGTATTTACAAACTAGTCTTCAAAAAATAAATAGAAGAAAGTTAAACATTATTTCACAAGTTAAAATGTGTCTTTTAATTTTACATTTGCAGTTTCTTTTGCCACTTAACTAAAGCACATGAAAAACCATAAAATAAAACTAAAATGTAGGAGACTCCAACAACACCATTCCCAGGATCCATACGTAGTAATCAACCAACTAATAGCATCATTAGTGAAAGTCATCTAAACATCCTGCTCTTTATAAATGCAATTTGGCCTAGGAATTTGCTTTTTGTGCATTACGACGACGACAACAATAAAAAAAAAAAAAAGTATAGTTCTATGGTCTGAGATGAGTAGATGGTACGCAGATTTTACCCCTACCGTGAATGTAGAGATGTTATTTTCGGTAGATCGTATTCTGTGCACTACTAACTTCAACAAAAGTTGCAAAAGAAGGAACAACCCCCATAAAATATAAGCACTTGTCATTACCAAAAGACAAGGTTTTAGACCTCTCACTAATTTATATACCACTACTCTTCCACATTTTTCTTCCTTCCTATCTATCTGTATTTTCATAGTCAACCAAACATGAATTTCAAGATATCTTCTATCTTCATCTCTTGCATTGTATTCATATTTCTTCCTTCACTAATCACATCACAA
Organism: Nicotiana paniculata; assembly: GCA_005239505.1. Taxonomy (NCBI): domain Eukaryota; kingdom Viridiplantae; phylum Streptophyta; class Magnoliopsida; order Solanales; family Solanaceae; genus Nicotiana; species Nicotiana paniculata. The sequence goes on along the minus strand of ML312131.1, from coordinate 27,221 downwards.
ACTTGCCAAAAATCATGTGGCAATATACCAATGAAATACCCTTTTGGCACTGGCTCTGGATGTGGCGATCCTCGGTTTCAGCCTTATGTTATCTGCAACAACCAACAACTGAGCTTCAAGACTCACACCGGATGTTATCCAGTTACTTCAATAGATTACAATAACCAAGTCTTGTACATTAATGATCCTTCTATGTCAACTTGTGCTTGTACACAGCCAAGTAAAGGCTTTAGTTTAGATGGAAATGCACCTTTTAGCTTTAATGATGATACAGTATTTGCTTTACTTGATTGTGCAACAGATTCTTCACCAATTTACAAATCTAATGGTGGGGTTAATTCAACTTTTCCTATGTGTGATTCTCAGGGTGCACCTGTTTGTAGTCTTTTGTATTCTTGTCAAGCTATTAGCAGACTTAATCTTCCAATTTCCACTTGTTGTGTTTACACACCTGTTGATCTTGGACCCGCTTTTGAGATGGATTTGGAGAAGTTGCATTGCTCATCTTACTCAGCTCTATATGGTTTCAATGGTCAAGAATTGAATCCACAGGCCTGGAAATATGGTGTGGGGTTGAAATACAAGTTTAATTTCAATAATGATTATCCTGATATGTGTGAGAGCTGTGAGAAGAGTAATGGAGTTTGTGGATATGGTGGACCTTATAATTCATTTCTTTGTAATTGTCCTAGTGGATTCAACACGTCCAATGATTGTTTCCTCGGATCATCTTGGAGTAACAGTTTCACTACTGTCCCATGGCAAACTGGTACCAGAATTAATTAATTGTCAACTTATTTCTGGTGTTCTAATCTTATTTTTTGGTTCTCATGCCTTACAATTACTATCCTTCTTTTTTGCAGATGTTTTGTTGATTAATGCGTTGGGATGGTTCATGATTTTGGCTTTAATGTAGGCTGCAATGATCAAAGCATAAATGGAACTGATTCAAGGAATTATTGACCAGAAATCTTGTTGCTTAATGTTTTACTGATTTTTATGGAGAATCCATATATTTCCCTTGGTTTGTTGTAAAATGTGAAATAGAAATGAAATAATGCTCAAGAAAATAGGGAGGTCAATGGAAAGGGTGGATTTTTCTTATTGGTCATTTTGTAAATGTTCGTTATTACATTATGCAAAGATGATCTTTCAATTTCTTTAGCTTGTGTACTTGTATTATGCTCTAAATTATTGTTTTCTTTGTTCCTCCATTTAGCTCATTAAAAGGCCATATAACTCTTATTCTCTGATAGAATAGAACGTTGACCATTTTGGAGTATCATTGAGCTCATCGGCATACTTGGAGCTGTGCAGGACCAAGACGAAATATTTGGAGTGCAAGTTCAATAACGGTATTCAAGAATAAAATATGGAGGTGAGGCTTAATACGCAAGTCATCTCCAAGAGAGGTAGTTTCAAATATCTTGGATATATAATACAAGGTAACAAGGAGATTGATCAGGATATCACGCAACGTATCGGAGCAGGATGGATGAAGTGGAGGCTCGCTTCCGGTGTCTTGTGTGATAAGAATGTGCCGCTGAGACTTAAAGGTAAGTTCTACAAGATTGTAGTTAGACCGACTATGTTATATGGAGCAGAGTGTTGGCCGGTCGAGACCGGTCGAGAACTCTCATACCAGAAGCTAAAAGTAGCTGAGTTGAGGATGTTGAGGTGGATGTGTGGGCATACCCGGTTGGATAAGATTATGAATGAAGTTATTCGGAAAAAGGTTGGAGTGACCCCTGTGGAGGATAAGATGCGTGAGGCGAGGTTGAGATGGTTTCAGGCATGTTAAGAGGAGAAGTACAGAAGCTCCAGTTAAAAGGTGCGAGTGGTTAGCCTCGGCGGGTAGCAGGAGGGGTAGAGGTAGGCCTAAGAAGTCTTGGAGAGAGGTTTTTAGGCGGGACATAGCGCAACTAGAAATGTCTGAGGACATGGCACTAGACAGGAGGGTGTGGAGGTAAAAGATTAGGGTAGAAGGTTCGTGGGTAGTCGAGCGTTTCTCTTTGTCTAACTCAATTCGCTAGCATTAGTGTTAGTATGATATATTTTATCCATAGATGACTCACTACCTAGAGTTTGATTGCATTCTTGGATTCAGTCTTATTTCATCTTGTTGTTATTCCTACTTGTTGAAATTACCTTTTCTTTTCCAGTCATTCTCTTGCCGAAGGTCTATCGTAAACAACCTTTCTGCCCTTCCAGGAGTAGCGATAAAGCAGTGTACAACTTACCCTTCCCAAATCCCACTTGAAGAAAACTATTGGATTTGTTGTTGTTGTATTGAGCTCGTCGGCATAATTCAATATGAGATAATATGATAACTTATCCGCGTGCTAATGTCAATTAATAATAATGTGTCATCATACGTGCTGCCATTAGATCAAATCATAGTTAATTACAATATATATTCTCACAATTAAGTAAAGTATTCATCAGAGATGTTGTAGCATTTCTTAACGTTACCAAGGAAATTTCAAGTATATTGGGTCAATTATCTAGGGGTGGAGAGATAAACGAGAATGTCAGGCACCGTATAGGAGAGAGTTATATGAAATGTAGGTTAGCATTTGGAGTCCTCTGTGACAAGAAAGTGCCACCGAAACTTAAAGGCAAGTTCTATAGAGTGGTGGTTAGACCGGCTATGTTGTATGTGGCTGAGTGTTGGGCAACCAAGAATTCTCATATCCAGAAGATGAAAGTGGCAGAAATGAGGATATTAAGATGGATGTGCGGACACACTAGGCTGGATAAGATTAGGAATTAAGATATTCGGGAGAAGGTGGGCGTGGCTCCCATGGACAACAAGATGTGGGAAGCAAGGTTTAGATGGTTCGGGCACGTGCGGAGGAGAAGTCTAGATGCCCCTGTTAGGAGGTGTGAGCGGTTGACATTGGCGAGTACGATGAAAGGTAGATGGCGGCCTAAGAAGTATTGGGGTGACATTGGCGAGTACGATGAGAGGTAGAGCCTAAACAGCTGTCAAAGAAGAGGCGCGAACGGAATGAATCCAGGCCAAAAGGAGGGAAGATTCATGAACCAGTAATAAATAAGGAAAGGGAATCAAAATCATTATGAGGCATTTATAATTACGAATGTGTCAGTTATGGTTATCAACAATAACGAGCAATCAATACCATTAATGCTCATAATGAATCGACATAAATAGAGAAAAATGTTATGATTGGACACTCATATATATAAGGATAGAGAATCTCACTTGTAAGGACAAGTTCCAAGCAGTACTGAAATATACTTACAATTTCTTGCTTTACCAAAGCCTTCTACTTAATTTGAGGGATCGACTGTCATTCCTTATTTCTTTTTGTTAATTTACATTGTTATTTTTATTTCATTTTTCCAAACGGATTGTTGAGGAAGTAAAGTATTATTTGGTTATCAGTAACCCGGTTTCTTCTAAATATAGGCTTTGACTGAGAATCCTATTTTTTGGTTAAACAGTAAGGTCTGCGTACACTCTACCCTCCCCGACCTCACTTGTAAAATTTTACTGGTTTGTTGTTGCATTTCCTGCAGAAAGATCTATGTTTTCCAATGTGAAAAATACTATATTTGACATCAACCAACTGGTGTTTGAAATACCAAAATCATATACTTGGACAATAACACATTAACAACTATAGGAAGCTTACCCACGAAGTGAGAAAGACCAGATTCTGGTAATGAAGTAAATTAAGATTGCAACATGACTCAAAATAACTTAGAATCCTGATATTAACTTAAACACTTCTACAAGTATTCCCAAGCAAAGGGTGAATGCTATCTTGATAATGTCCAAGAAATAATATGGAAATTGCCAATATGTTGTTAGTACTATTCACAAGCTAAATAGGCTAAGGCATTTCTCAGTGGAAACAAGATATAGATTTTGAGCCACTTTCCTCAGGACAAAAGAAAAACTAAATAGGACATCAAGAAGTACAATCATTATGTAAAGATCACATAATTTATGTCACAAATTATTGTAGTAATATATTGTGGGACATGAGATGTGGCCAAGTATGTAAAACAACTTGTTCTCAAGGAATCAAAATGGAATTTAAAATAAGATACACCAGAAATGATAAGGAATATGTTCCTTCTTTTGAGCACCCTCCACTTAGAAAGAATCATTTTGATCATCAATGTTCTTTCTTTTTTTCTCAAAACAAACACAGAGAGTGGTAGGCAAAGTTTTGTTCTGAAATGATTCATATCCCCATCTCACTAGCAGCCTCCTGACTTTCATCAAAGCCCCTCACTGCTTTTTTGCTTTTATGTGTAAAGAATTCTTGTAAATGAGGAGATAATCATTCTCTAATTACAGTAATTAGTCTGGACCTAAACTTGTAATGTTGCTTCTTCCTCTGCTCCCACCTGGTCTCTCTACATATCCCGAGCTTTACTTATATACACCAACAATATAAACATACTTTTATACTATCATTAATCATCCAAAAGATATTTACATGTAATCTTCATAAAATTTTGGTATTTGTACATTTTACGTAAAAGTGACCTAATAGTGTAAAAATTCTTCATATTGTCGTTCTCATGAGTTAAAGTACTCTTTAATACACCTTCTCACTCACGTGAGCGGCTAATTCTTTTTGTTAATTGACTTACATGCTCTAATATACTATGTTGAATCGTGCTGGAGAATGTACACTTTTATTTATTTAATTATACATTAATGCCACAAATCCGACCATTTCGGGGTAAAAGCACAAAATGTCTTTTCAAAAATACATGTAAAACCAGAAAATATTCTTAATCAAAGTTCAAAAACTTGAGGTAGGATTATGCTTTATTACTCACGCCAGCCCCCTGATCACGTAATGCAACATTCTTGTTCACAAGCCAACATCAATTACAAGGTTAAAGAATCTGATGCCTTGCTCCGAGCTTTTTCTCAGTTAAGATAAAAGAACAAAAAGACTTGTTTCTTTAATATGCATACACCAATTTCATGAAAAATATATTGATAACTTGTTTAACAGGGGTCAATATCTTGTTTAAGAAAGCATACAAAATTGATAAGTTTCAGAAATTGAATTTCTTTACTTTTTCCATTTCCTTTTCAGGTAAGAAATCACTAGCACTTTTATATAGGCTGTATATGCTCATCTTATCGCCTCAAATTTGTATGTCAGCATCGCAACACGTCGTTGATCATAAGGTGACAAAAGTACTTTAAAAGGATTCGATTAAAAAGCTATACTGTTGGATCCTGTTTCTTTAGTACTGCTTGTGGAAACACCATTTACAGCAGCGTGAACCTAAGTCTCCTGTAGCATAAATTTGTGTGCTAGGACACTGTTAATATGATGTAATATTGTCCGATTTGGAGTAAGCTCGCAACTTATTTTCCCCGAAAGATATCACAGTAGGAGTGTCCTGTAATTTTCCATTTTATGGGCAACATGAACTTAAGTACACCCATCACCAAGATACATGGAGTTATTTGGAGATCATGGCAAAGCCTGGATTTGGTTCTAAAGTTGCCACAGAAGCCATAGCTCATCTTAGTTATTGGATTCGTAATTAAATATTTATACATATCCAATGAAGTTTTTAACACAAATACAGAATTTCACATTACTTTTGCGAGAACACATTATCATACTGCACGTGAGACTTGGCCGAATATGTGACAGAGCTTGGAAAGGAGTACGTACTTAAGGGCTTGAGCATTCAAATTGAATTAAAACATAAGCCACACCAGAAGTGAGAAGGAAATAATTCTCCAAAATTTGGTCTGGGATATTAGTTGTAGTTCTCAAATAGAGAAGGGAGATTGTCTTTTAATATTCAGATTGTTCTTAGGAAGGGGGATAATAGTAACCATATACCCCGTATACAGTCGAAACAATGGTGAGGGCGAAAAGAAAAATAGCAGCAACAACAGATAAAATGGCCCAGGGACTCCTGAAGTATGTGTGAATGAGATTAGCTCTCCATTCATTCCACGGATACTTGCAGTAATCGCTCACTAGTTTGTGTACTAGATCTAGGCTGCTATCTGGATCCAGTGTAATGTCCTTGGATAGTGAATTGAATAGCTTGGCTACAGCGTTATCGCTGCCAATTGCATTCTGAATAATGCCACAAGAGTGTAGCAAGCTAACATCTTTGACATTGTCAATAATGTTATCCATGAAAAAGATGTATGATGTTACCTCATTCCCTGTCCCTACGTGTAGTCTCTCAAATGCTATTAGGTTTAAGAACATTGATTCTGTAGCATCGTCCACCACGATCAGAGGAAGCTTAAGGATACCACCATGAAAGGAGATGTCCTTGAGGCTTCCAGTTTTACTCTTCTTAAACCGAATGCCTGCTTCATTAAGCTCCATGGCAGAGCGGATGATCTCATCGCCACCACTCTGGTGACTAACTTTTGGTGCTTTCCTTGAACGAGTCTTGAGCAACATGGGATCTTCCCAAAGTAGGCTCTTTCTGTACACATCCAATACATGCAAACACTTCCCAAGTCCTTTAGCACGACTGTGAGGATTGCAGAAGTCCAATATGAGTTTATTAATACATTCCTCGTCAGACTGCTGAATACAATCAAGGAGTAACAGATCACTCTGTGAGGGAAATTAGATTAGAGAAGGTTAATAATTATTGTTGAAGATATAATTAAGTAAATAATTTAGATGAGATGATAGCAACTAGCAATGAGTTGTTCTGGTATTACTTTCTTGTTTACTGCAGCCTTAGTGTACAGTCAAATCCAACGACTCAATGGTACATTTTTAGGAGAAATAGAAGTATAGCACCAAACCAATTACTACCCAATAAAATTTGCCAACAAGTTCACACAATTCAATATGGTATCAGAGCATTAAACTTTTAGATTAGATGGTTACACAATTCAATATGGTACCAGAGCATTCAGGGGCTTTGATTGCGAGCACGTGTTTAAGAGAGAGAGAGAGAGAGAGAGAGACCTTTGCCTCTTGATTTTCAATAGCGAGCAATTTGTCTAGAAGGAGCATAGGCAACTGATTTTCAAGCATCAGCATATCGCGCTTGAGATAAGGCATGAGATGGAGCTTTCCATGATTGCTGAAAATAGGATCATTAGGAGCATAATCATGTGGTTGAGCATGTTGAGATTGATCTATAAGTAAATGATCATCAGCAGCGGTTCTCAAGATCTCCAACATGAAGCAGCCATCTAGAATCATCAAGCGCAAGAAGCCATTAGTATCATTTTGCCAAACAGGATCCAGCAAATCATATGAATCTTTCAGCTCTTGAGCTACATGTTGTAAGGAGTCAATATAACACGTTAAAGGTTTTCCAGATCGCTTGAGGAAGTGAAGAAGAGCTCGGTGCTTGTGAACTTCCATTTCCTTGAGATGAACTTCTCCATTATGGTAAGGACCAAAAGAAACTACCTGAGGCTTGTAAGCTTTCTTGTTCACATCTGTGACACAAACAGGTACTCTATATATGGACCGCTTCTTCCAATGCTCGGCCTCCACACCTGTAAGATCCTCGACGTGCATCAGCTCATCGTTTATCTTGATCACCCACTCATCTTCCATTTCAGATAGATTCAAGTACTATAGCATGTATCAAGAGCTAATAACACTAGTATTTTTGTTGACAGAACACTAATTCAGAGGGATAATTATGAAACACAAATGATGTATTAGTTTTAGGGCCAGGAATCCTTAATACTTTGTGGACCCATTGATATATCCTCTTTCCCCTCCCTGCAAGTAAGCTCCAACATACCTTGTTCCTTCAAAATTCCTTGATTATGCAGATCTTGCCTAATGTTTTGGCTTTCTTACATTCTTTGCTTGTATAGAAGGATAATTCACAATCTTCATAAGGATTTCTAGAATCACATACTCTCTTCACATTCAATTGCAGCTCTCTTTATGATGTCAGTACTGTAACATTCAGTTTTCTTGATCACAAGGCAACATCCATAAAAGCTATATGATTCTGTGCTTGTAGAGTTGTGTTTTTTTTAAGCATGTATTAAGAAACACCATTTGCAAGTTGAAGAAAATATATTGATCTCAGTTGTTTCTTAGGCTATTTCTATTACCTTCCTTAGGGAAGCATACAAGTTCAGTAAACATGAGAAACTAAATTGCTTTTGCCTTCTTTTTTTTATTTTAATGTTTTCCTTTTCTGGTAAGAAATCTCAGCAATTTTTACCAGCCTGTATATGCTCTTTTTATCGCCGTTGCAACATATAATAGCTCAGCAGTGTTATCAATGGCAACAACAAGCACAAATAAAGCATGAACTTTCATGAAGAAAGACACAAATAGAGAAAAAAATATAAATATGTAAGTGTAGTCCACGACTAATAAATTATAAGCATGAATATTACGACAAAGAAATTAAAAAAATATTACGAGAAAATAAACTATCAATTGTTTAGCGTCGCCTCTTCAATAATACATTAGCAAGGAAAAGTATGCCTTAGATCATTGATGGACGACACTAAAACGCCCGCTAAGCGAGGTGAAAAGCTCAACATGTTCTGAGTCTCGCTTGAGGGCAGTGTGCATTTGACAACACTGCAACATAGTACTTTAAAGGATTCAATTCTGCAGTACTTATAATATTCGTTGCTGTTTCTTTGAAGATCACTACTTATGAGAACACCATTTCCAAGTATGTTGTTGATATTAGCAACAGCAAACTAGCTACATGAACCTAATCGAATCTGCCAAAAAACTGCTTGCAGTGTAAATTAAAAGGAAAAACTAAAAAAAAAAAAGAAAAGGTTCTCCAACTAGGTGAAGTGCTTCTGCAAGCTATCAAAAATCACAAATAGGAATGCAAATTACAACTAAGACATCGAAAATGAAAACTTAACCCGATTGTGATATTATACCCTTGAATTCAACATTCCACTCTTTTCATACAGTTTCACGAGCTCCCATGTCAACTAGCCCGGGGACACAAGGTTGGTGTCCCAACAAAAGAAGCAACTAATGAATGAATAAAGCAAATATAACAGCCTAAAAGGCTAATTTACTCGCGTTATATGTACAAGCTCTCCCCAGGAATATAATATATCTCGTCTCGCTTTCTTTTCACCGTTGCCTAATACTAGCTAAGAGAGTACACCTTGTCATCTCACATTACAGCACCGGGGTTTTCCTTGTACCAACTTTCTCCACAGGCAGATCATTTGCCTTGGAGATTGATAATGTGCAGTGTAATAATCATCAATGCATCCAAACTGACAAAACTTTAAGCTATGCACGTACTCTACGGGCCTGGAGCTGTTGAACTGCTCTACCCACATTCCCATGCTCACGTCTTCCATCTTAAACAACTGCCAGCAGGTCAAAATATATGTTAGATGAATTTCTTTCTGTTTGGATTCCCATAAGGGACCCTAGCACTCGATAGGATGGTGCCAAAAATGGGGAGTCATGCACATTTAATATAACATGGAGGAGGGAGAGAAAAAGCGAGAGAAGTTGGTGTATTTCACAAAAGGTAACTTACCCTCAGCTTATGTTTCTCAAACTCGGAAACTATGTACTCTGCAATGTCAAATGAGATGATATAACCAGGCCCATTGGCATAGGGTGGATAATCTTCTTCTGGCCATTCCTGCCAATCCAATCCCCACGGGAAAACTGAATGTCAGAAGCTAGTGATTTCACAAAAAGGGTTCAGGGAACGGGGAACCACATAAAGGAATTCATTATGTATGACAGAAAACTGCATAAGGTTTTTTGATGAATACTCCTCATCGGCAAAATTGTATCAAGCTTAGTAGCTTTTTCTAGAATCATCGTAATTGAAATTGAAAGTAATCGTTGAAGGTAATAGTGCTGTTTGGTGGGGTTTCTAATATAAGAGGTAGCCCCAGTACAAGGCCCAATCAAACAAGAAAAACCGAAGACCAAGCCCACTTTCCTATGTAGTCCAATTTCAAATGAAGGTGTCAAGGGCTAATCTTTTATAGCTCAAATGTTGTATTATTTGCCTCTACACAGATGAACTCTTCACTGACACTCCAGGAAAAAAAAAAGATTTTTCTTTATATTTGTGTAACTTGGATACTAAACCTTTGGTGATTTGAATCACTTGATTGGAGGTTGGGCCCTTTTGGTTAGTTGCTGCCGCAATCCCAAACTACTCAATTGGCTATGGGAATCCTATATATTCATTCCATCTTATTTAGCATAAACAATAATTCAGCAGTTCAAAAATGTCGCCGTGCTGTGAAACGGTAACAGGGTGTGTTTGTGCGCCCAACCCCTCCTCCCCCGGGGGGAGGGGGAGTAAAAGGAATATAATAAGGAAGAAAGAGGTTGTTGTATCTTTCTTTCTTATGTTTCCTAATTTATCACAGGAAAACATGAGCTCTTTTTTTATGGCCATAATGAGGTTGCCCACTTTTGCCTATTAGGGAACTCTGGTGTCCATTTCCATTTATAATGAGTTAAACTGTTAAAGGCAGTCGAAAGTCAGTAGACTACACAGTACATAGAACTGAAACGTAATATTGATAGAGTGAGAAAAAGTCTACCTCATAGGTGACAGCCCATTTACCATGTCGAAGGGGCTTATGGTAGTAATTGATGTTTCCAACATAAAGGCTTCTACCACTACGCACTTTCTTAACTTCCTTCATCACAGCATCAATTCTTACAAAGGTGTCATCATCACACTTCATTACATACTTTGCAGGGACTGTACGGACCTGAAATATTCCACGAGTACATAAGTGTTAAAAAGCATATGAGAAAAAACTGAGGCCTAGATGAGCATCTTGGAATTTTGTGATTGCACGTACCCCATATTCACAAATTGCAACAGTCTTCAATACAACAAGGTCGTAATTGTCCATATAAGGAACTATAACAATATCACCAAAAAAATCTGCTTCTTTCACTAGCTCCAAATTTATCTCCTTTCTTCCGTGCTGCAATATATTAATTCAAATATAAGCACATGCAAGGCTCCAAATATGATTCATTTTCATGAATCGACACTTCTGTATAAGCCTGGTCTTACCATTGCCACAAAAAAACGGGCTACAATGTTTGACGATTTAATTGATGAATGCTGCATCCAAGATTTTCTCACAGCCATTCTCTCAGCAAAATGATTGCCTGCGGAAAGGATGCCAATAAAAAGCTCAACGGGTCCATCAGGAAGTGGCGGAGCTTGCCACTTGGGTAACATTTCCAAATGCCTCTGCGGAGCAAAACTCGGATGTGTTGACGGTAACGAAGCAGCAAATACAGAATGCACATCAATATCCCCGTTAACAAACAAACCTGTTGCATCCTCAAGAGTAAAACCCTGTGAATTCATAACAAAAAAAGTTTATTAACCATCATAAATCATAACAGAACATTAAAATACATTAATAATTTTTAGACAATACTCACAGTGCGATAAGGAAAGGAAGTGATATGCCTCCCATCTACATTAATGTGATAACCTTCTAAGCCAGCACTGAGAGTAAGCACAAACAACTTGTTCTCTACAAAAGGGTATGGCCAGTCGATTGAGACCTTCTTTGTCCTCCCACTAATAAGTCTCTTCAGCCACCACGTGGCCTTTGATTCTTCAGAGTGATCATCATCATCACGTATCCACTTCTCACACTTCACCTGTCCGTCCACTTCATTCACAAACACGGGCAACACTAGGTTAAAATCTTAAGCAATACTATCCAGCAACACAAAATACTTTACATGATAAATCAATAATTGATGTACAATAATAGCTCTGAATTCAGTTAATCAAGTTTTACACTTATCTGATAGCTTATTCAATCATCTATTACTATCAATATCTTTGCGAAAATTCGGGTCAATCAAAATTCAGCTCAGACAGCCCAACAGAAGTTCAAAGTCTTGACTTTCCTTTACCTAAATATTGTTGTAAGAATAGGACATTTAACAACCAAAAACAGCAACACAAGCTACAGGAGAATTTTTAAAAAATCCAACATTTCCTAAAGAGAAGTGCAAGAAACCATGTAAATAACAAACACTCAGCATACAAATTGACTAACACTTAATCTCAAACTAGTTCGGGTCAGTTATATGAACAATCTATATCTCTCCCATTCTAATCAGACTCATTTCATTCCAATACTGCTAAATAATTTCTCTTTAATGCAACTTAGCATTCGTTGAAACTAGAGGTTCACCTATCCCTACCAGCACATAATGTAAATGCAACACCAGAAACTAATGCATCTAATTAAATAAAAGACCAAACAATTAATGAATATGGAACGAAAATGCAATGCATCAACAACATAAATTCCTCACCAGTTTCCTCACTAGGCTTGGATTTCCAACCATCACACCTCATTGCAGAACCCCATTGCATCCTATAACATGTATTCTGCTCAATCACTGGCTTACCACTCCAATCCCCTTTCAACCTCGGATTCAAATGCAGTATCCTCGGCGGGTCCTCTCCATCAACTGTCTTCAATCCTTGCAATTCCATCATAAACTGTGAAACCATCACTGTCTCTTCATCATCCTTCATCAAAGTAATCTTAGGATCCTTCTCCTCGTGGGCCCACCTCGGCGTCCCCACAACTGTTATATGAGACCCTAATGTCAATCCACAAGGTATCACCATTATCTTCCCTCCAGCCACAAACTCACTACCCCACAATGACACCGAGTCGGGGCACGACTCGGTCCGATTCTTCTGAGTCAAACTCACTAACTCGCTCTCAACTTTCCCTGATTCGATATCCTGAAACAGTTTCTTCCCAGTAACAAAAGCATCCCTAACCACCTTATGCAACTCAGAGAACTCGTCTTTATCAAAACTATCAAATGCTTTTTCATCAAAAATCAAACCAGATACTTTCTTGAACTCCCCCATTTTCCTTTTAGGTAATGATAATCCCATTTTTGAAGGAAAAACTGGATCTTGACTCATACTGTTGAGTCTGCTGAATTTGGAGTTGGAATCAAATGGTGTAGAAATAAGTTGAGAGGATTCTAACTCAAACCCAAATCTTGAAATCAAAGGTATTTCCAAAGTAACTAACATAAAATACAAAAACAATAAACCCATCAAAACTTGAATCGATCTGAGTCGACTCACTGAGATTACTGAGTCAAACCTAGCTCGTTTCATTTTCAGACAAAAAAAAAATCAAAACTTTCTTTCTGGGTATGTTTCTTTAAAGCATAAAGAATGGTTGTTTTGAAGAAGTACAAATCAAGGAGAAGAAGAAGTAAACTCAAAAACCCTAGTTCATCAACTCAGATGAACTGATGTTACACACTTTTTTAGTTAATAGAATCTTATAGGTATGTATACTTGTATCTAAATGGAGAAACATTGGTCTGAACCAGGAAAAAGTTTATTTCTATTTTGGTTATTTGAAATTGTGTGAACAGATCATTAGCTTTGTGATTGAGGCTGTCCGTTGAGGTGGTGGGGTTCGAAATTGTAAGAAGAATATAACAACGACGTCGTTTGAATACTATAACCTGATAAAATGCGTTATGTTGATTATTTATTCAAATATGAGATAACTGAAAAGTCTTCAGGTTGGTCCTTTTCTACTTAGTTAATGCTAGTTAATAATAGTAGTAACATTTGTAGTAATAATATAATTTCTCCTTTAATTAACATGATACTCTTTTAATCCTGGAGATCTAATGTTTCTTCTCCTACTTTAATATTTTCTTTTATCATTACAGCTAATACATTAAGGGGTTATTTAGTTTGAATACGGTTTAAGTCGGGATAAGTTACGCTGTGATTAGTTATCCTGATATTGATTTTTTTCCACTGTTTGGTATGTTGTATTAAAAATGACAATTGCATAATTTCTAAGAGGAAGGTATAAGTTATCCCGCTACTAATTACCCCACCCTCTACAAGGTATTAAGTTATCCCCGGTACTAATTTTAATCCAGAGATAATTTATACTAAATTTGCTAACCAAACAAAATATTAAGATGGTATTAAAATTTTATACCAACACTATACTTTCTTATAACTCGTACCAAACGACCCCCGAGGGATTGTTCGTTAATAGTTTGGAATATTAATCTCGACGTAAATTTCGTATAAAGCATAATACAGAAAAGTGGTTTGCAGTTTTAAAAAATAAATAAATAATTGTTGCATGACTAATGCAGTGGTTTCATTGAGGTATTAAGTGATATTTGCATTAAATAATGCTACAATTTATATATTATTTTAAGAAAAATAGAATGTTGAATAGAATATATGTACTACCAATAGGGTGACTATACTATTTAATTCAAATATGCCGTCATGTATAAGAATATTTTCATTATTAATTAATGTATAACAATATCTTCATTATTAATTCTCATAAACACTTCCTACAATACATTTTACGTATAACTAATATTAGAATAAAAAACTGCTAAATAACAGCAATAACAATAACAACAAACTCAGTATAAAAAGACTCCTAAATAGATCCATCAAATTTATTTTTTAAATTTTTGTGTTGAATTAGCATCACTATAATAAATGTAACGACGAAAGTACTCCATTCGTTCAATTTATATGGCGGTAATTGAATTTGGAGAATCAAAAAAGTTTTTCTTCGACCATATATTTTTCATATACTTTTTCAAAATGATAACTATTGTATTTTATAGTAATTTTTATGTGTTACCAAATATATAAATTTTATTTTAAAAAATTAAAGATTTTATGTCGAAATTTACAATTAAAATCAACTCATCTAAATTGGGACGGAGAGAGTGGTAGTAATAGTAATAATTTATTAAATTTAATTTGGGGTTGTAATGTGTTTAGGGTCCATATTAGTGGGACCAGGGTTTTGAAGGAAAAGCCGTTGGAAGTGGGGCCATGAGTTTTGGTTGGTGGTAGACTGATGGCGCTGGCTTCCTCTCTATTGTACGTTGGAATTGTCGTTTTCTTTAATATGTTTTCAAAATTTTGAAATCTTGAGCACCAAAAAAGTTTTGTCTTATTAGACTACTGTAAAGTATTAGCAATAATTAAAAATGGAATGATGAATAACAAAAAGAGTTAAATGTGAAATCAAAATTTTCAAGAAAGATTGTTCAATGATCAAATATTACAATTCGAATATCTTGCAACATGAAACTTCTTCTGCTCCTTATTCGCAATAAAATAAAAATGAAATATCACTTAATTAGAAGGTAATTGATGAATTTGCTTTTGGTGAGTAAATTCTTACTTGCACCTCGTTTTTACAACAAAACAAATGAATACAAAATATACGTCTTTTGAACGTTTGTTGTATTTTTATTAAGGGGTGTGAATGGAAAATGGAAGAGGCACCTATTGAATTGCACCTCTTCATCTCACCCTTTCATTGTCTATAAATTTAGAGGTTTGACTTCATTTTTCAACACTGAAAAATCTGAAATCTCTCCCCTCAATTTTCTGCATACTGCATTGGTTTTTCAAAAGCCAAACGTAAGCCTTTTGTGTGATTTGCTCCGCCATTTGAGTTCGTCGAAATTCTGTGATTTGAAGTGCCGCTATCACAGAATAGTTATTTTGTTCTATCCTGGGAGGAATTAATACGCAGCCTTGGGCATTGTGAGGGGATTAATTCCTTAAGGAAACGCAAGAAACTTGTGGGCTCGAAATTTTTTCTGCTTTGTTTTTTTCCTTAAACTAATGCTTATTGATAATCTGGTTTTAAAATAGAGTGATAACAAGTTTAAGGAATTTAATATTTATTTTTGTATTCATCTTACATTCTGCTCTAGGAGACTAAAATCTTATTGATTTTCTACTCCCATTTTGGAGAATAAAATCTTCGGATTTTCTACTCCCGTTTGAGATTAAACTCTTTGTGACTTTCTACTCAATCCGAGATATAAAAACACGATTGCTTGTATTCGTTTTGAAGATATGAAAACTTCACCGAGAAAAAAAATGACAACAAGTGCGGAACAACATAATGGTTCTGTTGGGACTACTACTGCAATGGTAACCGCGTTTTCAAGTCGCACAACTCCTGTACCAGTGATGGCACCGGCAGAAAAACCCGAAATTTTTTTCGGTGTGGAGTTTAAGCGTTGGCAGCAGAAAATGTTCTTCTACCTGATCACACTTCTAGGAGAAGAAACTCCTGAAAATGAGCGATTTGTGGTCAATGAGGCATGGAAGCATTCTGACTTCTTATGCAAAAACTATATTTTAAGTTACTTGGAAGACAACTTGTACAATGTTTATAGTATCATGAAAACATCAAGAGAATTGTTGAATGCTCTTGAAAAGAAGTACAAGACTGGAGATGTTGGACTAAAGAAGTTTGTGGCCGCAAAATTTCTGGATTTCAAAAGGGATCTTTACACAAATAGCCGGCCATATTTATTGTTTACTTTTTCTAGCCGTATACATAGATTATACATAATTATACATATTTAATACATAAATTATGCATATATTATACATCCGCTGGCTATTTTTTGTTTAAGAAATTGGATGGACAGCTATTTGGGTTAATTCTTCTTTATTATTTATCTGAACCAGAATGTCAGCCTAAGGCTCTGATACCAATGAAGGAACACATGATAATCTAAACACATTAGATAGCGCGTAAATCGTAAAATGAGAACTTACTTGTTCTTGATGATCCGTGGCTGGAATTACTGGTTGGCGGTGGTTGCCACAGTGTATTGAAATAACCCCCAATTTCACGGTCTAAACCCTAGTTTAATTGAGAGAGAGAGAAAGATCATCGAAAAATACTGCTCCGTATATTTTTAATATACACACTAAATGTATTTATATAGGAAATATTTAGGGTTAACTAATAATCCTACTGGGTCTTAGAGCACTCCTTATGGGTGGATCCAATATTTTCTACATTATCAAAGTTACTTTTCAGAAGAGCTTAATTTTGTGTAAATCTTTTTCTCCTTTCTTCTGAGTTTTTCTGAAATTTGCCATTTTTTTATTTGAGAGTTAAACCCATGACTCTGAAAAAATCAGATAGAAATCGAGGATGCATGCCTACTGTTTATTCTCTCAGTTTCAATTTACGTGAACTTATTTGATTTGGCACAAAGTTTAAGAAAAAAGAGAAGATTTTTAAATTTGTGGTATAAATGAGGCACATTTATTTTGTGTGACTATAAATTATTATATAAAGGTAAATTATTTCAAAATAGAAAAAGAGGTCATTCTTTTGGCACGGACTAAAAAAATCAGGTTCACATAAATTGAATTATGAAAGGAGTATATATTAATATTAAAGAAACGCTAAGTACTTTCTATGTTTAGTTATTGAGTTTATCATTGTGTAATTTTGCGATATTCCATATTTCAAAATTAACGTGTCATCATTTACGTTCCTTCTAACTAAGAATGATTTGCATTTCCTAATTTCTTTTATTCCTTTCTTTGTTGCATGGACATGGGCTGCCTCTTTAAATGTTTTCAGTGGCAGAGCCACCTTCAATCATGGGGTGTCAATCTATCCTTTTATCGAAAAATTACATAGTATTATTAGATAAAAAATATTATTTTATATATATTTACTATGTTGAATCTCCTTAACTTTTCGGAATATTTTTTTTTTTATATTTTGACGCACTTAAGTGAAAATCTTAATTCTGCCATTGAATATTTTCTTTTTTTGGTTCATTTATACTGAACCAGAATTGAAACATCAATGACATCTTAGTCGCTCTGATGAGGTGGTTTTATCATTGTATTATTTGGCTTAATTCTTTGTTACTCTTGTTTACCTTTTATTCTTGATTTATTACTTGTGTTTAATTACTTTGCAATAATCACTTAGGATCACGTTTATATATAATAGTATAACCGCCCAAACCATCGATTTATGTCTACCTATTTAATAATAAAAGTAACCATTTTCATATAAAAATATGACATCTTTTAAGACTTGAAAACCAGTAATTTAATTTCATTATCACCCCTTTATTGTAACGACCCGATCGGTTGTTTTGAACTCTGGCGTGTCGTTCAGCGATTTGAAGACATGAGCAGTTCCATTTCAGGTATTATGACTTGTAGATGTAGTCGGAATTGAATTTCGGGAAGTTTGGAGTCAATTTAGGAAGAAAATTCTCATTTCATAAGCCTTAAGTTAGAGAAATTGACTAAGATTAGAATTTTGAGTAAACGACCTCCGAATCACGTTCACTTGCCTCTCGGGTTTAAAACACCCAAGTTCGAAAAATATGACGGACATGGGACCCCATAGCTCATCTGAAAAGGTATTACAACCAGCTCCGGAGAGCAGGTGGGAAAGAGGAACTTCTCATGGCATATTTCGGAGAAAGCTTGACAGGGATTGCATCAAAATGGTACATGGACCAGGATATATATCGCTGGCAATATGGGATGACCTGGCGGGGGACTTTGTTCGACAATTCCAATACAACATGGACATCGCTCCGGATAGGAACTCTCTATCCAATCTCAAAAAGAAATCCTCAGAAAGCTTCGGAGAGTACGCTATTAAGTGACGCGATCAGGCCTCCAGGGTCAAACCTCTGATGGATGAGGTTGAAATGGTCAGTGTCTTTCTACAAGCACATGAAGCTGATTACTTCCAAAATATGATGTCCGCCATGGGCAAACCATTTGCGGAAGCAATCAAAATTGGAGAAATGGTTGAGAATGGTCTAAAAACCGGTCGTATCCTGATCCAATCTGCCATAAGAGCAATCTCTCAGGCCATCCAAAGCGGATCGAGGAATGTAGCCAACAGAAAGAAGAAAGAGGAAGGGGCCATAATGGCTTCTGATGTCAGGAATTCTCGGCAATACCCATGTCCATTTCCCAAAAGTTCCCAACACTACTATCCTCACCACAACGCAGCTTATGCTACGCCCCATTTTCCCTATGCGGTGATGAACGCTCAGCCGCATCCCAGGCTGCAACAACAATACAACCAGAATAGAGCTCCACCCCTAAGAAATAACCATCTTCCCCCAGCTCCATATAATCCACGCCCTTCCCAAAACAAATATTCGTACAATACCTTCCCCCGTGAACCACCAAGGAGACTTAACTTCACTCTTATCGGTGAGCCGTATTCAAACCTCTTCCTAAAGTTAGTCCAGATGGGGCTTCTGCAGCCTGTACCTCCGACCAGGCAAAACCCAGCATCAGCATCATACAAGCCTGGAACCAATTGTGCTTACCATTCCGGAGCAGAAAGGCACGACACGGAGGAATGTTGGACCTCAAACGAGCCGTGGAAAACCTTATAGAACAAAAGAAAGTGGTGTTAAGGGACGAAGAAGCTCCCAATGTGACGAATAATCCATTTCCCACCCACAACAATGGGTCCATTGTCGGCATGATTTGCGAGGACCAAGATTTTGATCCAGCTTTAAGTTATCATCACCATCGCAGATGTGGAGAAAAATCCCAAGGCGACACCCAAACCAGTCAAGGAAATGAAGAAGAGTAACCCTGTCCCCCAAGCCACGGGGAAGGCTGAAGCCAAGAAAAAGATGGGACCCTCTAAAGACACTGTTCTTTACGTCCCCAGGGCACCCAGGAAGGAACCTAGTGTGTTAAGTCCTCCCAGAAGGTTACAATTCAACAAAGCAATGATGAACGACTCAAAAATGTACGTGCCAAAGGGGACGTATGTGGAGCGGGGGAAAATAATTTCACCAAGGCTGAATGACCCCGTGGTTATTAGCCGCGTGTCGCAAACTCCCGCAAAGGATACCACCATCGTCCCTTGGAATTACAACAAGACGGTAGTAACGTACAAAGGAAAAGAGATCACAAGGGAAGCAATTAAGGCAAACTCCTCTGAAGGATACCTCAATGTGAAAGAGCTGGCCAAGAACAAGCATAAGCGTTTTCCTCTCAAAAAACCTATCACTACTGAAGAAGTCGAGGAATTCTTCAAGAAAATGAAAATGCCTGAATACGCCATACTTGAAGAGCTCAGGAAAACCCCTGATCAGGTTTCACTTTTGACTCTGTTGACTGGTTCAAACGAGCATCAAAAGATACTCCTGAAGACGCTGAATGAAGCGTATGCACCATCTGAAACCTCGGTCGAGCAGTTGGAGAGGATGGCTCTTTTTCAAAGTAAAAAAAATTTCTTTCAGCCGGGACGATCTGCCCCCCGAGGGAACCGCTCACAACAAAGCCTTGCACTTGATGGTTAAAAGTGAGGGCTACTATGTGAAAAGATTCATGCTTGACGGAGGATTCGAGTAGATATTTGCCCTTTGTAAACACTACAAGGAATGGGAATTGGCATTGAGAGAATCAGGCCAAACGACGTCTTTGTCCGCGCCTTTGACGGTATCAAAAGGGACACTATTGGTGAAATTGACATAACCATGACGATTGGCCCTATGGATTTCATAGTAACTTTCTAAGTCTTGGATATGGATACTTCCTACAACTTTTTGCTAGGGAGACCTTGGATTCACGCTGCTGGGGCAGTACCATCTACTCTCCATCAAATGGTCAAATTTGTACATGAAAATCAGGAGATAGTGGTCCATGGAGAGGACGAACAATCCATATACAGGGACCTCTCCATTCCCTACCTCGAGACCAGAGAGGGAAGCGAACATATTGTGTACCAAGCCTTTGAGATCGTACATGCTGATCAATACGAGGAAGGTACTCCATGCCCACAACCTTTTTTATCTAATGCATTAATCATGGTCGCCATCGACAGGATTAGACACGGGTTTAAACCCGGAAAGGGGCTTGGGATATCCCTACAAGGCATTGCTGAACCCATCTCCTGCCCGCCAACAAAAAATTCTTCGGCATAGGCTTCCAGGCTACAGAAGCCGATGAGAAACGGGCTAACGCACGAAAGAAAGATGGTTGGGACTTTCCTCAGCCAGTCCCCCACATTATTAAAACTTTCATCGGACCACAATATATTGAAGAAGAAGAGGAGGCCTTTACGGCCAAAGAAATTGAAGAAATCTGCGAGGCCATGAAGCAGATGTTGTATGAAACTAACATGGTTCATCCAGGAGAAGGATCAAGCACCGTAAAGGTGAAATACATGGGCCCAAATGCCAAGTTGCAGAACTGGAAGGCTACTCCATTCCCCGTCAGGCGGGAGTCCCGGTAGTTCAGTTTTTGCCATCTTTTCTACACTATGAGTTATTTCAGGGTGTAACTCAAGTTTTTTTATTTTGCCTTTCAACTTTGATGTAAAACCCTCCTATGTTCAAATTCAATGAAATGAAATCAAAATTTCATCGTCTATTATTCTTCCTGATTTTTGTTATTTTTTCTTATTTTTCAGCCCTAATAATGCGACCTTAAATGACATGACATGCTTATGGACTTCATGCTCTGATCTTAATATGTTGTCTAACCTCGAAATAATGAATCAAGAACCGGAATATGATGAAGAAGAGGCTTTTAGGGAAATAAATTGAGAGTTAGAACAATTCGAGAATAAGCCTAAGCCAAACTTAAACGTAACAGAACCCGTTAACTTGGGTAATGCAGAAGAGGTTCGAGAAACCATGATAAGCATACACACTGATGAAAGAACTAGGGATGCTTTGATTCAACTTCTATTCAAATTCAAAGACGTGTTTGCTTGGTCCTATGACGACATGCCCGGACTAAGTGTGGACTTGGTGGTACACAAATTGCCGACCTACCCCGGTTGTCCACTTGTCCAACAAAAGCAAAGAAAATTTAAAACAGACATGAGTGACAAAATCAAAGAAGAGGTCACTAAACAACTAAAAGCTAGAGTAATCTGAGTGGTCCAATACACTACCTGGCTGGCCAATGTGGTCCCGGTACCTAAGAAGGACGGAAAGGTCTTAGTATGTGTCGACTATCGAGATTTGAATAAAGCAAGTCCCAAAGATAACTTTCCACTTCCAAACATACATATCCAGGTTGACAATTGCGCCAAACATGAGGTACAATCTTTCGTGGATTGCTATGCGGGGTATCACCAGGTCCTGATGGACGAAGAAGATGTAGAAAAGATAGACTTCACCACACCCTGGGGCACTTACTATTACCGGGTCATGCCATTTGGTTTGAAGAACGTTGGGGCAACTTATATGAGGGCCATGACCTCCATATTCCACGACATGATGCATTAGGAGATTGAGGTGTACGTGGATGATGTGATTATTAAATCCAGGACGCAAAGTGACCATGTGCAGCATTTGAGAAAATTCTTCGAACGCCTGCGTAAATATGATTTGAAATTAAACCCAGCCAAATGTTCTTTCGGATTTCCATCTGGAAAATTACTGGGGTTTATAGTTAGTCGACGGGGCATCGAGCTGGACCCGACAAAGATAAAATCTATTCGGGATCTCCCACCTCCAAGAACAAAGAAGGAGGTCATGAGTCTGCTGGGTAGGTTGAATTACATCAACATGTTCATTGCTCAGTTGACATCCACATGTGAGCCTATATTCAAGCTATTAAAGAAAGATGCAGCCATCAAATGGACAGACGAATGACAGGATGTTTTCGACAAGATTGTTGGTCCCAAACGCCCACACAAGTATACGTGGTCGTAGCAAGTAATATAATGTTAAATCGAATGTCGAACCCACAGGCACTTGCGTAAACTACTTTCTGAATCACTCTAATTATTATTTAATCAAGCCAAAAATAAAATCCAGGAGTGTAACTAATTTGTACTACGAATCTATGGAATAACTAATTATCAAGTACGAAAGTATTGTTTTGTACTCAGTAGAGGCAAATATTCCTAGGTTGTGATCAATTCACCACTCGTATTGCATTCTAATTAACTCTCCCCTTCATATAATTCACTCATGGTTGCTAATTAATAGATAAACGCTCTCATAGTCTTCTCTCGAAGAACTAATCGCCTATTCTCATTAGATTAACGCCTATATTCCTATGAAATTAATCTATTAGAACGCACTAAGATTACGATGTTTAATTAAGCACGGTGACTAGGTATATTCCTNAAAATAAAATCTAGGAATGTAACTAATTTGTACTACGAATCTATGGAATAACTAATTATCAAGTACGAAAGTATTGTTTTGTACTCAGTAGAGGCAAATATTCCAGGGTTGTGATCAATTCACCACTCGTATTGCATTCTAATTAACTCTCCCCTTCATATAATTCACTCATGGTTGCTAATTAATAGATAAACGCTCTCATAGTCTTCTCTCGAAGAACTAATCGCCTATTCTCATTAGATTAACGCCTATATTCCTATGAAATTAATCTATTAGAACGCACTAAGATTA
>ML312130.1:0-83324 GCA_005239505.1 Nicotiana paniculata | reverse complement strand
TATATATATACACAGTCATTTTTTATATTAGCTTTTGATTTTATATTAATGATTTCTTTTTAGATAATTAATTAATTAATAAGTAAAGTATTAAAATGGTTGATTTTTGCAAATTGAATTATTAAGTGTTATGATAGTTTAAGTGGTTAATATTGAAATAGAAAGAAGAAGGAAAATGGGCCAATTTTTAAAATAGTCCAAAGCCCCTATATGTACCCTAGACTAATCCATCTCCCTCCCCCATTATATATGAAACCTAGACCTAAGAGGATAAGAAAAGGGAACCAGATTCTCCCCTCCCCGAGAGACGAGAAAAACGGCTGGATTGAGACCCCCCTCCCTTTGGGAGATCCGCCGCTTTCCCCATTTTTTCATTGTCTCACAAAAAAAAAAAACCAGAGACCAAATTGGACCTCTTACTTAACAGAGAACAAACCTAAAAACAAAAACTTCATCCTTCACACATCTCTCTCTTCAAGGATCAAGCAGCCGCCGGACTGGACAACCGGCAGGTCTGTTCATTCACCCATGACCTCTCTTCCCCTCACCTCCTTCCTCATCTCGTTCTCATAGATCTGTGGACGAGATAATTGAATCATGCCGAAAGAGGTAGGTCTCGACGAAAAGTGGAGAAAACAGTGACGAATGACCATGGACGTGGCTGAAACTTTCAAATCTTGTCCTAAAACGGCTTCTATGGGAGCCACGACTCAGATTAGCCATCATCGTAGTCGCCGGAGTTGACGGTCGGCGATGATTTCATGACACTGTCGCTTCCCTTTTTCTTTTCTCCTTCACCACCTCCATTAATCTTTGATCTTCAACATAAAAAGAAGAATCAACTTCGTTCCCCTCCCTCTTTTCATTTTACACTCAGCCGTCGCTGAGAAAGAAAATAGCAGAAAAATCAGAAAGAAAATCGAAAGGAAACTGAGATGTTGTTGCTTCTCGTTCGGAGTCGATTTTGCTGTGGATTGCTGTCGTTGCTCTTTCTATCGCGCTGAGCTTCATTTGGACCTTTTGTCTAGCTATTTATTTGGCGTTTATAGACAATTCACGCACGACTAGGTATGTATTTCGACTTGTATCTTCGGGTTTGATTTGTTATGAGGTTATGACTATATGTATTAGCTTCTAACGTCACTTGATTTCTTACTTTGGATCATACTCTGTGAGCTAATGTATGAGACTTTTGTATTTGTTAACAGTTCTCATGCCTCCGCTGAATTAATATATGCAGCGTATATAGATGATTAGGGAAAGAGAAACTCATGATGTTGATGTTAATGACTTTGTCAATTTGTCCATATCTATCATTCGTGTTTAAAATAGTGATAAAGGTGTTTGGTGTAGGTCTATATTATGATTACATGCATTCTTCTCTTTGAAGAATTAGTGTCAATAAAGTATTTTCTTTTTTATAATTTGTTTCATTTAGTTGTTGGGTTCCTTTACTGGTTTAGTTAGCAAAGTGCTTATTCATGCTATTACGTCATTCTATCTCAAAGTACCATATTAAAAATATTAGTTTTATGTTTGAAGAATAATATTTTGTATGTGATTCAATTGGGTTTAATTACAAATGAGTCATGAAACGATTTTGAGTTAAGGATTTCTTTATAAACACTCTATAACAAAGTTTCTGTCCTCTCAACTTATGAGGATATGGTAAGCTGAACGAGTTACAATTTGGTAGGCTTGGATCATATTTTACACCATATATAACCTACACTCGGGCGTGGCAACTCATGCCCCCGACACTCATTTCAAACATTAAATAAAATCACACGTAGCAATCCCGGGTGCATTTCATGTGACATGGTTGTGATGTGTTCTAAACCAACATGAACATGCTATCGTGACTTGTCCTAATATAAATCCATAAATATCCCAATTGGTTTATATGTATCCCATAAGTTAAAATACCTCTTTTAGATAAAAAAATCCAAAATTTAGAGAATAATCGAATATCGCCTCAAATAGGCATCTTAAACCGTCACGACCATAGCCTTGACTATATAATCTACACTCAGGTGTGGCAACTCATGTCCCCGACTGTAACTCAAAACAATAATAAAATCACATGTTGTAATTGGGGGTGCATTTCATGTGGCGCAGTTATAACGTGTCCAAAAACAAACAAGTGCATGTCATTGTGACTTGTTCCAAGATAAATTCATAAATATTAAAAGCGGTTAAAGTTTAAAAAGGCTAAATGCACAATAGGCTAAAACATGTAAATAATCAGATAACTAGGTCGAATATTAATAGTTAAGCGACCGCGCTAGAACCACGGAACTCGGGAGTGCCTAACACCTTCTCCCGGGTTAACAGAATTCCTTACTCAGATTTCTGGTACGTAGACAATTTAAAACAGAGTCAAAATTTCCTCGGTTTGGGATTTAATAAATAAACGATGTCCCAGAACATTGTCAAAAATCCGGGTGGCGACTCCAAAAACTAAAATAAATCCCAAATCCGAATAATATCAGTTTAATTGGAAAAACTCTCTTATCCCACACTTACGAGTGAAAAAGGAGGTGTGACAGGGTTGTATATGCCAAGCGGCATTTATATACAGTCTTTCTTTAGTTGTTCAGTTTTAATTAATTATTCCACAAGTTATGTTCTTTTTCCGCATTGTTAGGCTTACCTAGTTATAGGGACTAGGTGCCATCACGACACGTTTACGGCGGGCGAACTAGGGTCGTGACAGGGGACAATTCCCTTTTACAAGGTTAGAAAGGCGACTTACCTCATGTCAAGCCTACTTTCCAGGTCAAGAACGTGCCCGAAACTCAAATTCGTCGCCCAAGGACTCGAAACAGCCAAACATCACGTAAATAAATCAATTTAAGCTCAAAAGTCCACAATTCCCCTTTTTAAATGGTTATTTCAACCTAATTTGCAAAATCCTAGAATACACCTCCAGGCCCACATTCTCGGATTCTGAAAAATTTCAAGGAAAACAATCACCCATAACCTAAGGATCAATATTATATAGTTTTTCCATAATTCCATAACTAATTCCTTGGTAATTTCTCATTTTTATCAAAACTCTAGGTTTGACTCTAAACCTATGATTTCTACTAATTTAATGTGTTAATCTACCCAAGAATTAAAGTATTAAACTCGCTTCATGGTAGGAATTACTTACCTTACAATTTCTAGGTCGAATCCCTCCTTCACCAGCTCTCCAAATCGTCCAAAATGATGGAAAGTGGTTAAAAAATGGCTAAGTTTCGCATTTAAGATGACCTCACTGCCTACAGGTTTTTCGCACCTGCGGCTCGAGGACCGCACCTGCAGTCTCGCATCTGCGAGAATAATCTCACATTTGCGGAAAAGAGGAGGGGGCGCCAGTGGTCGCATCTGCGGAGCGGAGACCACACCTGCGGCTCCGCTTCTGCGGAAAATGATCCGCACATGCGGAACTGGGAAACATCCCCTGGAGTCGCACCTCCGAGGCTGGGACCGCAGAAGCGGTCTCGAATCTGCGGCTATACCTCTGCAGGTGCGGTCGCACCAGATCTGGTGCACCAGCAGTCTTTTAAGGCTGGTTTTTCCCTCGCGCGATGCCCGAATGGCATCCAGGCCCACCCGAGACCCCGTCCAAATATACCAACAAGTCTTAAATCATAATACGGACTTGCTCAAGCCGTCGGAACGTCCGAAACAACGCTAAATCTAAAAATCATACCCTAAACCTATTGGATCAAACTTAAGAACTTTGAGTTCTTGAATAAACTTTCAACACGCAGAACCTACCTATACAACTCGGAATGACACCAAATTTTGTGAGCAAGTCATAAATGACTTAACAGAACTATTTTCGGTCTCGGAATTTTATTTGGATCTCGATAACACAAAATCACTTTCTAAACCTCAATTTTTGAACTTAAGGAATCATATTTCACTATTTGGTGCTGAAACGCTCCCGGGTCATCCAAAACCCGTTCTGAACATATGCCCAAGTCCGAAATCATCATACGAACCTACCGGAACCTTCAAATCTCGATTCCGGAGTTGTTACAAAAATAATATTGACCGAAGTCAAACTTGGCTTTTAAGGCCAACCTTAAGGAATTAAGTGTTCCTATACCACCCCAAACTCCTCCAAACCTCGAACCACCCGTTTCCACAAGTCATAAATCAATTGAAGAAACTATGGGAAGTCTCATTTAGGGGCACGGGGTTCTAGAACGCAAAATGACCGATCGGGTCGTTACACTTACTTAATTCAAATAAGAAAAGATATAAAAATAATAAATTTTATTTGATTCAAATGCCTAAATATTAGCTAGGAGAATAATCAAATGATATTTTGTATAATGTGAAATCTATTTTAAAAGGGTAAAAAGGTGAACAATATTTCGCTAAGGGCCTTCGTGCTTTAACATGGTATAGATAGATAGATAGATAGATAGATAGATAGATAGATAGATAGATAGATAGATAGATAGATAGATAGACAGACAAACAGATAGATAGATAGACAGACAAACAGATAGATAGATAGACATATAGATATGATCAATCTTTTTTGTATAAATTCTATCTTGTATCCTCATATGAACACACCATGCCACCAACGTGCACCTCTAAGACTCCGTCTGTTTCAATTTATGTGTTATAGTCTGTTCGGATTCGAAAAAAGCAAAAAACGTTTTTTGAATCTTGTGTTTTCAAAATTAAAATGTGTATAATGTATCAAATTCTTTGAATCTATTTGTCTTAAATATACCATGTGAAATGATGAAGTTAAAGAGTCACTAAATATAAAAAGAGGCTTTTTCTTAAACAAACTAAAGAAAACTATAGTAAGGCACATAAATGTAGATGGAGGGAATATTTATTACTCAAATCACTTATTAACCTTTATATTAGACGGCAAAAACAAGAGGGCTAGAATGTAACTTCATTACATTGGATTGATGAAATTAATTGAAGACTTGAATTCCAATCGCAAAAAAGACAAGAAAAAAGCTAGGTAATTTTGGAAGATGTAGGTACCGTGTGCCAATCAAATAGTCTAGTTAATAAATTGTTTGATTTGTATAAGGTAAATTTTAATTGATTTTGATATTCTAAATATTAGGATTTTTATATACTACTAATTCAAACAAAGAAAACTTTTTTTTTTGGTTTCCCATTCGGTGTCTGGTACCCGCATTACGATTATATCCGGATTCTCGCCGCGTAGGGCCCCATTCCGGGGGAAGTGCTCTTTACCAAGAATTTTTCCATGCTCAAGGATCGAACCCGAGACCTCTGATTAAGGGGGAGCAGTCACATCCACTGCACCAAATCCTTTGGTGGTTACAAAGAAAACTTAATAAGAAAAATCTTAATTGATTTTAAGGTTCTAAATATTAGGGAAATGAAAGATTACTAATTTATCTAATGTAAACTCTATTTTAAAAGGATAAAAAAGGAAACGACATTTCATTAAGGTCCTTCATGCTTTCAATATAGTACTAGTTTTAGTGTACGTTCGTTGCACGTGTGGTTAACGACAATCAGCAAAATATGTGTATATGTAGAACATGTAAATCAAGTTATCAAATGCTAAGTTTTAAAATCTCTACATTAAGTTAATATTTTAAAATAAGTAACTTTATATAGAGAAAAATATAG
Organism: Nicotiana paniculata; assembly: GCA_005239505.1. Lineage (NCBI taxonomy): Eukaryota > Viridiplantae > Streptophyta > Magnoliopsida > Solanales > Solanaceae > Nicotiana > Nicotiana paniculata. The sequence continues at coordinate 77,687 of ML312130.1, read as the reverse complement.
GGACTTGTCATTTACTTGAACAAATACCAGAAAGAAAATTAATTAATGACAACTAACTTAGAAAATATCTTGTCTTCTAATGTTTCATTCTTATTGTGTTTAACGTTTGCATTTTTAACAGTTTGACTCTTACTACTATATTATAAATTTCAAAAAGTATGACTTTGATTTTTCGTAAATTAGTTAAATCAAAGACTTTTTTGCTTAATTAGGAATATTCTAAACGTTAAAGAGTTCTTATTTTGTTGTTGATTCAAATCTTAATAATAGCTCATCCCAAGTTTTAAATATTTAAATGTAATTATAATTTTTATCCAATAAGAATTTTACGTTCAATATAATAAAAAAATCGTCCAGGGTACGTGCATCGCGCGTGTATCCATTCTCAGTGAGTGTTTGAGTTATGAAATAAAAGTATAAATTCCTGACAATAGGCATTAATATTGACATTGTACGTATAACTAACTCAATTAAGAAAAAATGCCTCATAGAGATCCTCAATTATTAGTTAATAATTCAATGTGACGACCCGACCGGTCGTTTTGAGCTCTAGAGCATCGTTCAGCAGTTTGAGGCCATGAGCAGCTTCATTTCATGTGTTATGACTTGTACGCGTGGTCGGAATTAAATTTTGGGATGACTCAGAGTCGATTTGGAAAGAGAATTCTCATTTCGGATGCTTTAAGTTGGAAGAATTGGTTGAGTTGTGATTTTTGAGTAAACGACCCCGGAATCGGGATTTGAAGGTTCTGGCAGGTTCATATGATGATTTCGGACTTGGGCGTATGTTCAGATCGGGTTTCGAATGACCCGGGAGCGTTTCAGCGCCTATTGTGGAAGTTAGCATTTTTGGAAGAATTTTTTAAATTTGGGTTAAAGTGCATCTCAATGTTATCGATGTCTGTTTGGGATTCTGAGTTTGAGAATAGCTCCGTATGGTGATTCTGGTATTGGGAGCGCGTCCAGAAGTGAATTCGGAGGTCGTAGGTCATTTTGGAGAAAGTTTGAAATTTGAAGGTTTTTGAGAAGTTGGGCCGGAAGTGGACTTTTTGATATCGGGGTCGGAATCTGATTCTGGAAGTTGGAGTAGGCCTGTAATGTCAAATGTGATTTGTGCAAAAAATGAGGTCAATCAGGCATCATTTGATGGGTTTCGCCATCGAATGAAGAAATTTGAAGTTTTAAAGTTCATAAAGCTTGGATTGGAGAGCGACTCGTGGTATTAGCATTGTTTGATGTCAGTTGAGGCCTCGAGCAGGTCCACATTATGTTTTGGAACTGGTCGGTGTAATTTGACGGGGTCCCGTAGGCCTCAGGTGGATTTTAGGTGGTTAGCAGATTGAATTATGATTTTGAGAAAGGCTAAGGCTGCTGGTATCTGGTGTAACCGCACCTGTGAGGTTTTGGCCGTAGGTGCGGCCTGGGAGTCGCAGATGTGGGGTTGGGCAGTCAGGGGAAGGACCGCAGGTGCGGAGTGTTGGCCGCATCTGCGCAAGCGCAGAAGCAAAGGAGATGACCGCAGATGCGGAAGGCAATCGCAGGAGTGAAGGGATCCTCGCACCTGGGAAGCCGCAGGTGCGACTACTTTTCCGCAGGTGCGGAACTGTCGTGGGTAGAAGGGTTTTATAAAAAAACGGGACTTGGCTCATTTTTCTCCCATTTTTCATTTGGCTTGGACTATTTTGGAGAGCTTCAAGAGGAGATTTCCATCAAGCAATTCTAGGTAAGTGGTTCTTTCCCATTTGTGAGTTAAATACATGAATTATACATGGATTGGAATATGAAAATTTGTATAAATTGTAGGGTTTTGGTAGAAGACCTAGAATTTTTTATTTTGGGTTTTGACCACGAATTTGGGCATGGAATTGGAAATAAATTATATATTTGAGTTTGTGGGGTTATGGGAGAAGTTTATTTTCGAAAATATTCGGAATCCGGGCACGTGGGCGCGAGGGTGATTTATTCGGCTTTCCGAGCGGAGTTGGGAATTGTTGTGAATTGAATTGTTATGAGTATTAGAGTATATTTTCATTGGTTTGCACATTGTTTGGCTAGTTGTGGAGTGTTGGTCATCGTATTGACGTGTTAGAGCGTCATTGGAGCCGGTTATGGAACTTTGGAGTGAGGTAAGTCTCTTTTCTAACCTTGTAAGAGGGAATTAACCCAATAGGTGAATTATATTATTATGTTCTTCTATTTGTGGGGGTTACGTGCGCACGAGGTGACGAGAGTCCATACGTAGCTACTAGTTATGCCTATGTACGGGTAGTTTTAGGCTTACATCATGCCTTGTTGATATTGTTATTGATTTATGTTTATTGTTTGCCTTGAGAAGGAGCGGGATTGACTATGCTTATTAAATACTTTCGAAAGGAGTTGAAATTGTTATAAAAACGGGGATCTTGAAAGTTTTCATGGAAATTTCATATTTTGAAAAGAATGGAAGAATGCTTTAATAACTTGAGAAATCTATATTTTTATCGCGTCGCAAATCTGATTCGCGAGCAAGGGTAATTCTTTTAAACTATATTTTACCGCGTCGCATGTATGATTCGCAAGCGGGGGTAATTCTTTAAGCTATATTTTACCGTATCGCATGTATGATTCTCGAGCGGGGTAATTCTTTTAAACTATATTTTACCGCGTCGCAGGTATGATTCGCGAGCGGGATATTTATTTAAATTTATGTTTAACCGCGTCGCATGAATGATTCGCGAGCGAGATATTTCTTTAAATATATAATTTTAACCGCGTTGCATGAATGATTCGCGAGCGGGGTATTTCTTTAAATTTATGTTTGACTGCGTCACATGGATGATTCACGAGCGGGGTAATAGATGCATCTATGGTTCGCGCCGTTTGACCCTTGCAGTGCACAGTTTGAATTTATGTTGGATCGGGCCGAACGTCCTCGGTGGTATTTGTGTGTGATAATAGGAATCCTTTTTTATAGTTAGTATAAATTCATTGTTTGTGTGATTATGTGTTTTAAAGGAATGAAGTGGTTTAAGCTCTTAAATAGGTTGAAGACTTGTTCAATTATTTCTTGTTCTAAATCCTATTGTTATACATCATGCTTAATTAATATTTTATAATATCATATTATTGGCCCTTCGTAAGTGTTGAAGTCAACTCTCGTTATTACCTCTTCGAGGTTAGGAGGGATACTTACTAGGTACGTGTTATTTTCGTACGCATACTACACTTGCTGTACATTTTGATGTACATGTACATATATGGATAGTGGCCTTGTGGGCGCAACGACGTGGTTGATATGGGGACTTAGGTGAGCTGCATCTTATGAGACGATCCGCAACCAGTAGAGTCTCCTTCAGAGTACTTGTATCTTCCTTTCTATCCAAATTTATATTCCGGACAATTGTTGTATTTTATTTTACTTCCTAGCAAAAGCTCATGCACTTGTGACACCGGTTTCTGGGATGACTATGAGATTATTCAGTATTTAAATTTGTTAAAGACATCATTTTTTTACTCGGTGCAGTTCATTATTTATTGTTTAATGTAAGGAAAGAAATGATTTCAAAAATACAAAATGAAATGAGGACTTAATCTACTATTTAGTGTTGGCTTGCCTGACAATAGTGTCCGACGCCATCACGACCTTAAATAGAACATGGTATCAGAGCACTAGGTTTCCTTAGGTCTCACGAGTCATGAGCAAGTTTAGTAGAGTCTTGAGGATCGGTATGGAGACGTCTGTACGTATCTTCGAGAGGCTACAGGGCTGTTAGGAGGACTTCCCTTCTTGATTCCCCATCGTGCGGTTTGATTCCTTTGAGGCTTGTTCCTTCATTTCCTTTCCATTCAATCTTATGCGACATGAAGCACTTGCTATATATCGGGAATTGAGGAATTTAATGGTACTATAGATGTGGTGCATGGTGTTTCTCCCTGCGTATTTGATGGGGTTATTATCATCGCCCTTGCGGAAGGCCGTTCTATCATTTCAACTCAGTATCGGTATTTTATTTCCGATGGAGGAAAGGAAACCGGACTATGAATGTTCAGGTTTGGGTTGATAGAGTAATGAGAATTGGTGTTTTCAAGTGTGGCAGAATTTTCATATATGACGTGGTGTCGTCGTCCTCGATTGAATGTGTTAAGTTCCCCGGTGTTATGGTCTTCTTCAATTTGCCTTCGGGGCAGGATATCGTGAAATGGTGCTTGGGATGCGGTTGTCAGAGACAACAAAGCATGCGAATTCGGAATCGAATTGGCACTTCTAGTATTGATAGCTCGGGAAAGACGAACTTCTAAGAGGTTTAAAGTTAGTGGCGAATTGTTGGTTCAAATGATACAGAGATAGATTTTTATTTAAGGAAACAACTGGAAAACAAAGGACGAGGAAGGACATGTGGGAAGTGTCAGGTGATGATTAAATTTCTAGAAGGCCAGGTGTAAGAAGCGAAAGTCGAGTAGTCTCTTAAAGGAGTAAGTTCGACGAATGTAGGAGAGTGGCAACGTAGCATATGGGTTCAGTGGTAGGATAACTACACACCTGGATGTAAGTTTAGAGTGATTTGGGAATTTTAGTGGACGGTGATTGTGTCCATGAGCTTAATTTGATATGTTGGCTATTATATGGCAGGAGATTGGATGCAACAGAAAGGAGTTGCTTAGTATGAAGACGAATGCAATATAACTTTGAATTGGAAGATATTGTCGCACATTTAGTTGATGTCCATAAGGAGTGAACATACTGGTACAGTTGGTGAATGAGAAGGGGCTCAGGATGGGTTATTGATGTCGTAAGTGATTGTACCATGTGCAACGACGTTGGAAGATGTCGGCATGTAATTTCCACATGTGGGTTATCTCCTGTGAGCAGGTCAGCGGTCGCGTGGTTGGCGAAGCTTCTGCGAAGGATTTTACTGACTATCCAGTAAGGTGTCGAATATATGAATGTTGCTAGAGATTCAGAGTGTTCGTGAAATGCTAACAGAAGGATTTCGAGGAATTTGGCGGGTTGGTTGTGCAAGATCATGTCAACAATGGAGAAAGAATCCTGATAGGTTCCAGAGTTGTGTAATAATAGCTTCAAGCTAAGTGGGAGAGTCCCACCACCTATGATTGGATTGCATGATTATCTACTTGTGGGGTATCGGGTTATCGGTGTATTGGTGAGTTATTACAGCTAAGGGAAAATAACATAAGTGGTAATTTGAGAAAAGGAATGGATAGAGGTGTGCTATAGTTTGCCTTATAGGCTCATGTTCGGGCTTTGGGAAGATTCAGGATTTATGCTTCGCACATAGGTGATTTACAAGGGAAGTGATTCAGCCAGGTGCTTCATTGAGATGGGTGTTCATGGGTCGGTGGAGCCTTAGAGTTGATTATATTCAGGACCAAGCCAGAGTGGGTGACTCATAGTAACGTCCCTAGTGAATTCAAAAGTTAAAATGTGGAGCCTAAGGATTTCAAGCCCATAGTATGATAAAGAATTGAGATTTTGCAGCGGATTATGAAAAGGGGACTTGGGGTGTTGTACGTTATCTTCGGCTCGTGGTGTAGCATTTGGAGGGTATGAGATGATCCGTGGGATTTGAGACAGCATGGTCTGGTGATATAAGGTCACTCAGGATGAGCGCGGATTTGGGTTCACGATGTTTTGAATAAAGCTATTATTATTTCTAAGACAAGTTAAGGATAAGTTAGAAAAAGTCAAGTCTGTTAGCCATGGTTAAATTGGCATGATGGTGGCAGTGATCAGTGTGAGCATTAATTTTTCACCTATTAAATACTTCTACAAAGTTTGATAAGTAATTTAATTTTATAGATTTTTGTTGAATTTCAGTGTTTATTTGTGAATTATTTGCATTTTATGATCATAATTCATCTTTTAAAATTTATAAAATATAAAATAATAACAAAAATATTTTAAGACTTTGATTATCTTGCATAATTAGGTTTTTGATTTAATGTAATACTTAGATGCATAATTTAATCATTTTATTAAGAAAAATTATAAAATTTGGTCTTAATGGATTCACTTTTAATTAACTCATTAGTTAAATTAGTTTAGATGAAACTAGGCTAAAACTAATTAATATATTTTAGAATTTTAATTAGAATTGATTTAATTAATTAGCCTAAGTTGTTTAAAAGGGCTAAAATCGGACTGGGCCATTTCAAAACAGGCCCAAATCCCCTCCCAATACTCAAATAAACCCCAGCCCAAAACACCTAACCCGTCCAAAACCCCACTTAATCAAACGACCCCGTTTTGACTTTGCCCCATCCCAGCCATTGGATCCTTTTGATCTAACAGCTCACAGCTCCACATCCCCTTCCTATATAAGTGTCATAATACACCCTCAACCCCCTCAGAACTCACCTTGGTTGTAACATCTCAAGAAACTTCTAAAATAAAGATAAACATCAAAATAAAATAAGAAAGTTACTAAATCAGATTTTTCTAGGTAAAAACAGTAATTTTCAGGGATAAAAAAGGGGCTGTAAATAAAAGAACTTTCTAGAAATGGTACAGCTATCCTAGTTGTTACAAAGATGCTGAAAATATGATAGGAAGGACAAATGTACTGTAGTATGTTCAGATTTAAAAAGATAAGGAATATTCCTAAAATATACCCTACCTAGGCAGCCTATATAAAGGCCTATATTCTGAAAATTAGGGGGGAGAATTAAAAAAGGATTCATTCTGAAATTTACACACACACACACATTAGAGAGAATACTTTCTCAAAACATACTCACATAGATACTGGTATGAAAAATACTCAAGATCCTGAAAATACTCCCTAAAAATACATACTACATTTTTCTTCTCTTTGAAAAACAGATTACTACTTTGAAAACACCAAAAATATTCAGAAAAAATACCAAGATTGATATTAAAAAATTCTGAAAAAATTGTTTTCTCTTGATTGGGGTTTCTTCTGGAAAACTGGTCTATTTAGTTGTGATTTTCTGAAAAAACTGTTTGGTCTAGCTGTGGTTTTCTAGTTTTCACATTGATTCATTGAAGCTGATTTTCTGGATATCTTCTAGGTTATTGCTGTTGATTCTATTGCTGCTGTTCAAACTCCTGGTCTTTATATTTCTGACCTTTATTTGGTCATTCTTTGCTGTTTTTCTCTTTAAAGGTAACTAAACATGTTTACATTGAATGAAATCTTTGTTTGAACCTGTTTTATTATCTATGTATTTGTGTTTTAGCTGTAGATTTAGATTATACGTGTTAGTCCATGCTTAGGTCTTGTTTATTGTCTTTGGATGGCATAAACTAACTGTCTGGTTTGAATTTTGTTTTAAAATACTTGAAAAGTGATGGCATGTGTAAAAATAGCATTAAGGAAGGTGAATCTGGCCACCAATTGGTCAAATTCCCTTCATAAAAATACACAAATATTTGTTCTATTAAGAGCGCAGGTGTTTGGGTTGTTTGGCTAAGAAATGGCACATGGTCTGGTTGATTAAAGCTGAGAAAGGCAGTGTTAGAATCTGTTAGTTTAAGACATCACTATTATTAAGATAAAAATGTAATTTAGATTTGACTAGCTATGTAAAGTCATTTTTTATATTCATTTGTAAAATAATTAATCCCCTTCCCCTTTAATTTTGAATTTCCTGTTATTGTAATGAGTAGTATGGCTTGTACCATTTTTCTTAAACTTCAATAGCGCTATATTTCCTCCTAAATTGAATAGAAAGCCCATGCTCCTTAGGCCTTCTAAATGAAGTCCATATGAGATTGGGTCAGACTTGTAAAAGTGGCCTAATAAGCCTGAATAAATCTGAACCCAGGTCATTGAGCCTGGGGGTATAAAGCCCAATGTCTTAATACTATATTTTAGTTTTAAAATTAATACAATCCTAGTTTAGTTAGAAATTGTCACGTCCCGATTTTCCCTCCGAAAGGTATCATGACGACACCTAGTCTCTACGACTAGGTAAACCTAAATTTGCGAAAAAATAATGGAATCAATAAAATAAAGACAGAAAAGAACTTAAGTAGATATAACATAGCTGCTCAGCATGTACAATTTCACTTCCCAAAACCCGGAATGTCACGACAGTCACAAGCTCTGTACTAAATGTTGCTCTATACAATGAAATAGTGGAAAAATACATAAGTCCTCTGTGCCTATATTAGAGTAGAAGGGGACTCGTTGGATTCTGTGGACACGGCAGAATTACCTCGCGGTCTCCTGACAGCTGCTAGAACGACTCCTAGCCACGATACTGGGTGCTGGTACCTGGATCTGCACATGGAAAACATGAGCAGGAAAGAGCGTGAGTACTCCACAATTAGTACCCAGTAAGTGCCAAGCCTAACCCCAGTCAAGTAGTGACGAGGTCAGGTTAAGGCTCTACCGGAGGTTTATAGTAAAATTAGTTTAAAAATTGACAGAGAGATGTAATAACCTAAGGCAAAACAGTAGAAATAATGAGCTAAAATAAAATAGCAACAGGGAGCCCTCGGCTCAGCACAATTTATCCCACAGCAACAAATATGCAATGCAGTACAGGGGGAAAGCTCCCGGAATCTTGTCCGTAGTCCCAATTTAAATATGCAATGAAGTACAGGGGGAAAGCTCCCGGAATCTTGTCCGTAGTCCCAATTTAAATATGCAATGAAGTACAGGGGGAAAGCTCCTGGAATCTCGTATGTAGTCCCAATTTAAATATGCAATTCATTACAGAGGGAATGCTCTCGGAATCTCGTCCGTAATTCCAATTTAAATATGCAATGCAGTACAGGGGGAAAGCTCCCAGAATCTCGTCTGTAGTCCCAATATAAATATGCAAGTGCGAATAAATACCGGATACAATTTATTTTAACAGTTCAAGAAAAGATCGCAGGCAAGAGTAGTGATAAAACTACCTAAACATGGTGCACATAGTTACAATTAGGAGAAATTCGAGTAAAACAGGTAGACATGCTCCTTCCTAATCTAAACTACACAATTAGTACATGAAACAGTGAAATAGGAATAAAAATGATGTATGCCATGGAAGGAAAAATTGGGGTTTTAGCAACAATGGCCCGCGTACGCACTCGTCACCTCACGGACACGGTGCCCATGTAACAAAATAGTATCAAAACAACCTAAAGAGGAAGTCCCCAACATAGAGTTAGGCAAGCCACTTACCTCAACTGCGCTACTCAACTCAAAACCACGCTCTTGCCACGGGTATCCGACTCCGGGTGGCCCAAATCTAATCAATTTGATTGCATAATGTATATATCACATTAAGGAATCAAAATAGCTAATTAGTTCGAAGCTAATACGCGAAATTAGGAAATTTGCCCAAAATATCCTCCGGGCCCACGTCTCGAAATCGGGTAAAAATTATAAATTCCGGACACTCATTCACTCACGAGTCTAACCATATAAGAATTACTCAAATCGAATGTCAAAATCCCAATCAGAACTCAAGAATTCGGCCTAGGAAGTTTATCCAATTTTCCCCAAATGTTTCCACCAAATTTTCGAATTTAAGGCTAGATTAAAGAGTATAATCATGGAAATTAGTCTGAATCAGGTAGAAATCACTCACCCAAGTTGCCCAGGTGGAAAATTCTCCAAAAATCTGACTTCCCGAGCTCTCAACTTCAAAAATGTGAAAATAGTTCAAACCCTCGAATTTGGGTCTTTAAATGTTCTGTCCAGTTATTTGTTCTATGCGATCGCGTATTTCCAGTCGCAATCGCGAAGGGTATTCCAACACGCGCCTAAAATTCCTCTACGCGAGCACAGCATGCAACTCGCGATCGTGGACCTTATCTAATCAAAGCTACGCGATCGCGGTTGGCTTCACGCGACCGCGTAGAACAATACTCAAACATCCGCTGCCTAACGTATTCTATGCGATCGTGACATGGGTTATGCGAACACGGAGACTAGACTGTCCAAACACTGAGATTGCGGCACAGCTTGTACGATCGCATATAACAATTTCTTGCCTGCCTCAGCTTACCCTATGCAATCCGCGATCGTGATGAACAAAAGACTACTGTTGTAAAGCCAGAAAAACCAGCAATAAGCTTAAGGCTAAATTTGCCCATTTGAGCAGCCGAACCACACCCGAGGATCCCGGTACCTCAACTAAACCTACCAAACAATCCTAATACCGCATTCGAACTTAGTCGAGCCTTCAAAACAGATATCATAACATCAAAATCATCTTTTATGCATAGATTCAAGCCTAAGAACTTATGTAATTTCCAAAATATACATCCGATGCCGAAACACGTCAAAACTCATCCGAATGACCTCAAATTTTACGCACGGGTCAAAAATGATACCACCAACTTGCTGTCACTTCCGAAATTCCATTCCGAGCCCGATATCCAAATTTCACCTATCGGCCCAAATCGCCGAAATTCTAACTTTCGCCAATTCAAGCCTAACTCTACTACAGACCTCGGAAATACAATCCGAACATGCTCCTAACCCCGAAATCATCCAAAGCAGCTAACAGAGTCGACGAAATCCCATTTCGAACCCGTTTTCCCATAGTTCCAACTACGGCCCGATTTCTAAAGCATAAACTCACATATAAGGACTATGTGTCCAAAAACTCTTCAAATTTCACCACTCAACGTTCCGACAAGTTCCAAAAGCAGAAATAGATATGGGAGAAGCAGTTATTAGGGGATCGGGGCGCTAACTCTCAAAATGACCGACCGGGTCGTTACAGAAATCTTGTTCATATTATCAACTAAAATTCAAATGCCATTAATTTTTCCATGTGATTTTTGGTATGTATGAATTGAAGTTTGACAACATGTTAATTTTTTCGGGGATGCATAAAGTCGCAACTGGCCCAGTATATTTAGTACGAAGGCTGGGCCAAAATTATAATACCTGTAACAGGCCCATTCCTTTCATTTAGGACCAGAAATATTTAATGGTCAGTACTAGAATTTTACTAAAGCCAAAAGACTTCCTGATTTAGCTTTACAAATAAAAACAAATAACTCATGGAAATAGTAGTTTGCTTTAGATAGATAATTAAATCATCACGACTATGGGTACGGCCCCCGTGGCTTAGTCGTGATACATAAATCCCACTCGGGTGTGTATTTTATGCGACCCGACCACAACTTCAAATGATAATAAAATAAATATTTTGTAAATCGCGGGTGCATTTCATGTGGCGCGATTTGCAACGTGTTCAAAAACAACAAGTGCACGCCATTGTGACTTGTTTCAAAATAATTCCATAAATGTTAAAAGCATTTCAAAAGGTTTAAAAAATGCACAGTAGGTTTAAAACATGTAATTAATTAGATAATTAGGCCCATTATTAATAGTTAAGCGACCGTGATAGAACCACAGAATTCGGGAGTGCCTAACACCTTCTCCTGGGTTAACGGAATTCCTTACCTGGTCTTCTGGTTCCCAGACTTTAAACATAGTCAAATTTTCCTCGATTTGGGATTTTAAATAAATGGCGTCTCAGAACACCGTAAAAAAGCCGGGTGGCGACTCTAAAATTAAATAAATAATCCCAAATTCGATTATGTCACTTATATTGGAAAAACTCCCTTATCCCCTCTCTCAGGTGAAAAATGAGGTGTGACAGCTCTAGCGACTCTGCTGGGGATTGGACCCAGAATCTCGGGTTCAGGGTTCAAGAATTCGATCTTAGAATAACTGTTATATTTGGCTTTATTATCTGATTTACATGTTTGAAGCTAATGTGCTAAATGCCGCTTTTTACCGCTTTGATATTATTTGGACTGTACATAAACTGTTTTGAAACCCTCTTCTCTCTGAGTCTTCTAAATCATCTGGGAAGTGTGCACTTCGTGTGACTTCTTTTCTGTTAGAGTCATATCCAACTTTTAGAATGAGGTTTGGACAAGTTACAAAGCCGATGAAGCTTCTGTATTCCCGGTACGCTACCCCCTTCGACTCGAGCTGTCCGCTCGGGTAAGCCAAGTCTAGAACAAAGCCCTAGGGTTTAAACTTAGAATAACATAGACTCATGCTGGATCCCTAGTAGGTACATTGTTTTCATCACGTGCATTTGACTTAGGGGACTCAATACAGGGGTTGGTTCCGTCTAGGACAGGTGAACACGAAATAAAAGACCATCCTGATGCATCTTACCTGCTATGTGTACATTATTTGTTTCGGCTTGTTGTTGACCGGATAAAGAAATAAAATAACAGAAAAAACAAGAGTGAGGTAGGATAGAAAATTTAACCGATTTTGAAAGCCCCGATATTTGAAAATACCTCGAAATTCTGCCAAAATTTTTGAAAAAAAGGAGAAAAATAATGTATTTCGAAAAAAATGGAATGAGTTGATATCGTATTTTTCAAAATTGAGTCAAAACTTCCCGAACTACGCATGTTTGATTCTCACTGGTGTGGGATACGTAGGCAACCCTCATCGGGGTCCAACCCTATTTTTGTGAAAAATAAAATATAGAATATTGCCATAAATAAAGTTAGGTGATGCCATTTTTTTCTAAATAGGCAAAGATGTCCCGACAGGGCGCTGGAAGGATATTTTTGCAAGAATAGCCACTTATGGTCTTTTTCAAATTTTTGACCAATTAGCAAACACAACCCTAAAAGCTTCCTTCTTGAAGTGCTGAAGGGCCGTATTTGCAAAGGTGGTTCATTTATGAAATACAATTTTGAAAAAATAACACTCTTCCTTTTTAGGTCAAAATAAATCATGGTTTTTCTTTTAACCAATCACTTTAAATAAATGTGCAGGATGAGCACTATTGAAAATATACCTTTCAAAGTTGTAGAAGAAATCCCGATAGGACTCCATATGTGGTGGAATGACCTGGGGGAGGTTAGTAGAGGTGCTGCAATAAAATATTTAAGCGGGCTCACCGGCCTCTTGATGATTAAACCACATCAAGACATAATTGAGGCTTTAATACCATTTTGGGATCCAGCGCACAACGTGTTCCATTTCTCAGATTTTGAGTTAACCCCTACACTTGAGGAGATAGCAGGCTATGATGGCCTTAATTGGAATCTCATGAGTTGATACCTAGTGGCACCAAGAGCTGTAACTCCTCACAAGTTCTTGGACCTTCTGAGTATTAGCTGGGAAGTCAAAGATGAGAATTTGGCTGAAGGATTCTGCACATTCTACTACCTCTAACGTTGTTATGGGAGCCCCGTGGTTTTGAGGCTCTAGATACCAGTTTAACTCACCAAGGGAATCAAAGAAAATGGGAAGCACACCGGGGATTGGCCTTTGTGGTAGCATTCTTAGGTACCCTAATTTGTCCAAGGAGTGATGGATATATAGATTTGGGACTCGTAGGAGTGGCTGACTTTATGATCAAAAAGACTAATGGCGCTCTTGTGCCAATGATTCTAGCAGAAATATATCAAGCTCTAATTGTTTATCAATTAGGGGGAAAGTTATTCAAGGTTTGAAATTTTCTCTTACAGATCTGGATGATAGAACACCTTTGCCATCGCCCGGGTTATATGAATTACGGTCTGACTGGTCTCAATTGCATTGAAGAACATGAAAACCGGGTAGAGTGTCATGAGTTTCTGGAAGGTATGGAAGTATGGTTTGCACATTTGGGTTCCTTCACTGCCAACCAAATTGAATGGACATTCGGCTGGCTTCCGGTCAACGAAGTTATTTATATGTCGACCGAAGTGTGTTTTCTTGTATTAATGGGTCTTCAGAGTATTCAGCCGTATGCCCCACACAGGGTTCTGCGACAGCTGGGAAGGCACCAAATTGTTCCTCATGATGAAGATTTGAGGCGACAAGTCATTGATCTATGTCCATGAGTTGCATTCCCGAAAGATAAGGTTCGCCAGATTTGGCATCAACGTAGGTTTTTGGAGCCGCAGACTCGAGTAAGGGATTTGTCCAAAGGTGAGGTAGAGCCTAGCTACACCGCCTGGTATGGTACAAGAGGTAGAGACCATCAAGAGCCTGAACGGCCCGCCAAAAGGACACACGTACAACAATTCACTGATGAGGCACAAGAACAATGGAACTGGTTGGAAAAGGAGAAAGGCTTCAGGGCTATGATAAGCAAATTGGAAGCACAAATCAGAGACATTAAATTTGTAAGTAGTTTGCAAGCCGATGCAGATGAAGGGGAGAAGAAAAGGTTGGCCCAAGAAAATGAATCTCTTCGAGCCCAGATTCAAAAGATGAAGATAGCTGCTGAAAATCCGGAGAGGAGCAGAACGGATGAAAGACTTATAAACGGTCTTAGGCGGAAAGTATGCGATTATGGGGCTGATTTGGAACAAGCCGGAGATGAATTGGCAAGAACCCGGGCAAAGTTGGCAAAGAATGTAGAAGAACGGGTAAAGTTTGTTCAACAGCTGAAAAGAAAGTATGACAAAGAAGTCACAAATTTAAAGGAAAAAACTAACTACTCTTGAGAACAAAATGGCTCAGCAAACGAAGAATTTTAAAGCGGAAAGGGAATACTATTATGCATTGATGTCTCAAGTGGAAGAAGATTTGCAGCAGTTACAAGAGCAAACCATAAGGCTACCCAGGTTCTGAAGGCTAGATCTCACCAGATTGGACACCTACTCCAAGAAAAGGGCATCATTAGAGAAAGGATTAGAGGAATTGCTGATTATGTTGTCATGAAATTCCATGAGTGCGAGGATATGACCAGATCTACATTCTTCACCAGTGTAATGATTTTTGTCTGCCAGATAATGGACGACCTATATCGCCTCAAAGAAGACATGGCACGCAGGCCTGCAGCGAGACCGGATGATGTCGACCCCTGGAGTAGTAGTAGAGGCACTTATGTATTCCTGATTTTCTTTTTTGAGTTTGTATTTCAGTTTCTTTTGCATTCTGGTTAGTCTATTTGGGTTTTTTTGGTTTTTAGTTTTCAAGTATATTGGAGTCATTGTAATAGAGGAAAATTAGAAATTTTTATTCAATGAAAAGAAATAATTTAGAGAAGAAAAGAGAGCAAATATTGAAAAGGAGCAAAGAAAAGTAAAAATTCAAAATCTGAGAGACAACAAAAGCCGGGATGAGACATCCAACTGTTGCAAAACATGTAGAAAAACGTTCAACTGTCTAGGTGCATTGTATACCCCTCAAAGTGCGATTCCCTATGTGTTAAATGCCTCAATCTAACAGTTTTGTGGTGTATGCTGTTTCTCTTTTAAGGTTCTGTTTTTAGGTGGTTGGTTTTTGCGGTAATTTGTCTTCATACCCATACTTCACGAGATCCAAAGAGAGTGTCGAAATGACATCAGAGAGTCACCTACCAATCATCAACTCCTCAAAGGAAAGCCCAATATCGGTTATCCCGACATATGAGTCAGCAATTGCTGAAGAAAATAGGATATTGCGTCGACGCATGTTGGAGATGTGGGACGCTTGGTCTAACGGTAGAGAACCACCCAGTGCCATCCCTGATTTTCCCGAATTGATTTCCAGAACAAGTTGAACCTCCAACATCCCTATAAGTTACCCGGCCACCCCATTTGGGTACCCAACTATCCCAACTTATTTCACCGGAATGCCTTCTGAGGTTTGCCCACAGGCACTGTTTTTAGGAGTATCATCCAATATATTCACCACACCACCAATCTCTTCTACGACACCGCCAACAGTATTCGGGCCAGGTTTCGAGCAGTCGGCCTTTACTTTCCAAACACCACTATTTCATTTGGACACGGCTCATGTCACCCAAACTCCTACCCTCAGCACCCTCGATATGAATCTGCCATGGAACAAGAGAAAACTGTGAAAAACCTCGAGCAAGAAGAAATCACTCGGAAAATGAAGAGCATTGAACAAAGTCTTAAGAACATACAAGGTCTGAGTGGCCAGAAGAGTGTCTCTTATGCTGACTTGTGCATGTTCCCGCATGTTCATCTGCCCATCGGTTTTAAGACTCCCAAATTTGAGAAGTACGATGGACATGGAGACCCCATAGCCCACCTGAAAAGGTATTGCAATCAGTTAAGAGGAGCGGGTGGAAAATAAGAACTCTTGATGGCTTACTTCGGGGAGAGTTTAACCGTAATTGCATCCGAATGGTATATGGACCATAAAATATACCACTGGCACATATGGGACGATTTTGGCCCGAGATTTCGTTAGACAATTCTAGTACAACATGGAAATAGCTCCAGATAGGAACTCTTTGTTCAATCTTAAAAAGAAATCTTCAGAAATCTTCAGAGAATATGCTATCAAGTGGCGCGAACTAGCGGCCATAGTAAAAACCCCAATGGACGAGACCGAGATGGTCAGCGTCTTCTTGCAAGACCAAGAGGCTGAATATTTCCAGAACATGATGTCCGCTATGGGAAAGCCGTTTGCAGAAGCCATAAATATTGGGGAGATGGTCGAAAATGGTTTGAAAACGGGTTGCATCCTGAGCCAGTCCGCAATAAGAGCCATTCTCAAGCAATCCAGAACGGGTTGGGGAGTGCAGCAAATCGAAAAAAGAAAGAAGAAGTAGCAATGATGGCCTCAAGTCTGAGAAGCCCATGTCAACCCTGGGGTTACTTTTCTAGTACCCCATGAAATTAATACCCTCACCAAGATGTGGCATATGTCATGACGCCTCAGCCTTATCCAGTAATGAATTCCCAGCCGTACGCCCGGCCACAACAGCATTATAACCAGAAACGAGCTCCACTTCCTAGAAACAACACCTCTCACCAAACCCCGTATAATCCATTCCCTCCACAAATAATGATAATACCCGTCCCCGTGAGCCACCCAGAAGAGCTAACTTTACACCAATCGATGAATTATATTCTAGCCTTTTCCCAAAATTGGTCCAAATGGGTTTGTTACAGCCTGTACCCCCAAACAGGCAAAACCCAGAATTCCCCTCCTGTCGACCCAGTACTCGATGTGTTTATCATTTAGGAGGAGAAGGACACAACACTGAGGATTGCTGAACCCTCAATCGGACGGTCGAAAATTTAATAGAACTGGTGCTAAGGGATGAAGAATTTCCCAATGTGACCAATAACCCATTGCCGGCTCACAACAACGGTCCCGTCATTGGGATGATCTGTGAGGACCAAGAGTTCAACCCAGGATTGAAGGCTATCATTGACATAGCTGACGTAGAAAAAGCCCAAAGCGACACCAAAGCAAGTTAAAGATGAAAATAAAAGCAACTCCACTCCTCAGAGCATAGGAAAGGTTGTGGAAACCAAGACAGGGGCAAGACCTCCTAAAGATGTTGTTCTCTATGTTCCCAGGGCCCCCAAAAAAGAATAGTTTGTGTTGAGTCCCCCCAAAAGGTTTGAGCAAAACAAGTTTACAATGAATGTACCGAAGATGTACGTACCAAAGGGGACTTATATGGCGTGGGGGCTGATAATTTCACCCATGCTGACTGAACCCATGGTTATTAGCCGCGCACCACAGAATCCCATGAAGGACACCACTGTCTTCCCTTGGAACTATAATAAAACAGTGGTAATGTATAAGAGAAAGGAAATCACGGGAGAGGTGAATGAAACAAACTCATCTAAGCAGTACCCCAACTTGAAAAAATTAAACAAGAACAAACAGAAGCGTTTTTCGCTTAAAAATCCAGTCAGTGCTGAAGAGGCAGAGGAATTCTTCAGAAAAATGAAAACATCTGAATACGCCGTGATTGATCAACTCAAAAAGTCTCCCTCTCAAGTCTCACTTTTGTCCTTGATGATAAGCTCGAATGAGCATCAGAAAGTGTTGATAAAGACGCTTAATGAGACATATGTTCCAGGCGAGACTACGGTCGAACAATTGGTAAGAATGGTGGCACGATTTTTTGAAGTCAACCGGAACGAGTTGCCTCCGAAAGAGGATGCCCACAACAAAGCTCTCCACCTGACCGTTAAATGTGAAGTATACTACGTGAAAAGAGTTATGGTGGATGGTGGATCTGGGGTTGACATCTTCCATCTCTCGACCTTATAGAAAATGGAAATTGGGACTGAGAGGATTAGACCCAAAATGTTTGCGTACGTGCTTTTGACGGAATCAAGAGGGATACGATAGGGGAGATTGATTTGGTCCTAACCATCAGCCCTGTTGATTTTGAAGTGACATTTCAGGTCTTAGACATGGACACTTCCTACAATTATCTCCTGGGAAGGCCTTGGATCCATGCTGCAGGTGCCGTGCCCTCTACTCTCCACTATATGGTTATGTTTGAACACGAAGACCAAGACATTGTGGTCCAAGGAGAATGTAAGAAATCCATTTACAGGGACCCATCAGTCCCATGCCTGCAGGCTAAGGAAGGTAGTTAGCACATAGTCTACCAAGCTTTTGAGATAATGGTCGCAGACCCGTGTGAGGAAGGAGCCCCGTGTCCTCAACCCTTCTTATCAAATGCATCGATCATGGTCGCTAGTGACACGATCAAACATGGGTACAAGCCTGGAAAAGAGCTCGGGGTATCTTTACAAGGCATTACAGAACCTATCACTTTGACTGCCCGCGAGAAATTCTTTGGCATAGGGTTTCAAGCTACTGCCGTTGATTTTAAATAGGCTAATGAACGTAAGAAAAATGGATGGGTCCTGCCTCATCCAGTCCCGCATCTTGCCAAGACGTTTGTTAAGCCAAGGTACATAGAAGAAGAAGAAGAAGAGACCTTCACGGCCGAAGAAATTGAAGAAATATGCGGGGCGATGAGGCAAATGTTGTATGAGGCTCACATGGTCCAACCAGGTGAAGGCTCAAGCACTCCTGAGGTGCAATATATAGGGCCCGATGCCAAGCTTCAAAATTGGAAGGCTACTCTATTCCCAGTCAGGCAGGAATCCCGGTAGTTCACCCTTGCCATCTTTCTGCATTCCGAGTTATTTCAGGGTGTAACTCGAATGCTTTTAGTTTATTGTCTTTTAAATTCCGATGTAAACCCTCTTATTTTAGAAATTCAATGAAATGAAATAAATATTTCATCGCCTATGAATCTCTTTCTTTATTCTTCCTGATTTTTGTTATTTTTCTTATCTCTCTTTTCAATTGTAATAGTGCGGACTTAAATAACATGACATGCTTATGGACTTCATGCCCAGATTTTAATACGCTGTCTAATTGTGAAATATGAATCAAGAACCGGAATATGATGAAAATGAGGATTTTAAGGAAATAAACCGAGAGCTGGAACAATTTGAGAATAAGCCTAAGCCAAACTTAAATGAAACCAAACCAGTTAATTTGGGTAGCTCGGAAGAGGTCTGGGAAACTATGATAAGAATTCACGCTGATGAAAGAACTAGGGATGCATTGATCCAAATTTTGTTTGAATTCAAAGACGTGTTCGCCTGGTCCTATGATGATATGCCCGGACTAAGTGTTGATTTAGTGGTGCACAAATTGCCAACTTACCCCGGTTATCCACCCGCCTAACAAAAATAGAGATAATTTAAAACAGACATCAGTGACAAGATCAAAGAAGAGGTCACTAAACAATTGAAAGCCGGTGTAATCCGAGTGGTCTGATACACCACGTGGTTGGCTAATGTGGTCCCAGTGCCGAAGAAAGATGGGAAAGTCCGAGTGTGTGTTGATTATCAGGATTTGAACAAAGCAAGCCCCAATGATAGCTTTCCATTACCAAACATCCACATTCTTGTTGATAATAGCGACAAACATGAGATAAAATCTTTCGTAGATTGTTATGCTGGGTATCACCAGGTTTTGATGGATGAAGAAGATGCAGAAAAGATGGTTTTCACCACCCCTTGGGGTACTTACTGTTATCGGGTCATTCCATTTGGTCTGAAGAATGCCGGGGCAACTTACATGAGGGCTATGACCACCATTTTTCATGACATGATGCACCAGGAAATCGAGGTATATGTAGATGATGTGATCATTAAATTCAGAACACAGGACGACCATGTGCATCATCTGAGAAAATTCTTTGAATGTTTGCGAGTATGAATTAAAATTAAATCCAGCTAAATGTGTATTGGGAGTTCCATCTGGGAAGATTTTGGGGTTTATAGTCAGTCGGAGGTGCATCGAACTGGATCCAACAAAGATAAAGTCTATTCGGAATTTTCCCCCTCCGAGAACCAAGAAAGAGGTCATGAGTTTGCTGGGCAGGTTGAATTACATCAGCATGTTCATTGCTCAGTTGGCATCCACGTTTGAGCCCATATTTAAGCTACTAAATAAAGATGCGGCGATTAGATGGACAAATTAATGTCAAGAAGCTTTCGACAAAATAAAAGAATACCTGTCAAACCCGCCAGTGTTGGTCCCACCCAAACCTAGAATGCCTTTGTTCTTGTACTTGACAGTGTTGGAGAATTCTTTAAGATGTGTTCTTGGGAAACATGATGTGACAAGAAAGAACAAGCCATATACTATTTGAGAAAAACTTCACAAGTTATGAAGCCAAGTACACTTTGTTGGATAGAACTTGCGGTGCCCTAACTTGGGTCGCTCAAAAGCTCCGGCATTACTTGTTGGCCTATACCACCTATCTCATCACCAGGATGGATCATTTGAAATATATATTCCAAAAGCCGATGCCCACCGGGAGATTATAAAAATGGCAAATCCTTCTCACCGAGTTTGACATAGTCTATGTCACCCGCACAATAATGAAAGCTCAAGACTTGGAGGATCACCTAGCTGAAAATCATGTTGATGATGAATATCAACCCTTGAGTACTTACTTTCCAGACGAGGAAGTAAATTCGGTTGAGGTAACTCCAGAAAAAACCAACACTTGGAAAATGTTCTTTGACGGATCTGTAAATGCTAAAGGAGTTGGGATTGGGGAAATCTTGATTTCACCCACATGACAGCACTATCCAGCCACCGCCCGTTCACCCACATGACAGCACTATCCAGCCACCGCCCGTCTTCGGTTCTTCTGTACAAACAACACTACTGAATACGAAGCTTGCATAATGGTCATGAACATGACAATTGATATGGATGTAGAGGAATTATTAATCATGGGAGACTCCGACCTGATCATTAAGAAAGCACAACGTGAATGGGAAACTCGTGATGTTAAGTTTCTTCCATATAGACAACATGTTGAAGATCTTAGCAGACGATTCAAAGACGTTGAATTCAGGTATATTCCTCGATTCCAAATGAGTTAGCTGATGCATTGGGTACCTTAGCTGCAATGCTGCCCTATCCAGGTAATGTTCATATTGACCCGTTGGAGATTCAAATCCGAGAAATACATGGTTATTGTAGCGGTTGAAGTAGAGCCCGATGTCAAACCATGTTATCATGATGTTAAAAGGTTCTTGAAAACAAAAGAATACCCGGAGCAGTCCAACAGAGACCAAAAGAGAACTATTAGAAGGCTCGCCAGCAATTTCTTCTTAAGCGGAGAAGTGTTGTATAAAAGAACTCAGGATCTGAACCTATTAAGGTTTGTGGATTCCAAAGAAGCTGAAAGATTATGAATGAAGTGCATTCAGGAGTATGCGGTCCCCATATGAACGTATACATCCTCACAAAGAAAATCTTGTGGGCAGGATATTACTGGATAACCATGGAAAAAGATTGCTTCAATTTTGTCCGGAAATGCCATCAGTGTCAAACACATGGAGACCTGATTCATGCACCACCCTCAGAGTTACATCCAATGTCAGCACCTTGGCCGTTCGTTGCCTGGGGAATGGATGTAATCGGGCCAATTGAGCTGAGGGCTTCAAACAGACACATATTTATCTTGGTCGCTATCGATTATTCCACAAAATGGGTCGAAGTAGTCACATTCAAAGCCATCACTAAGAAAGCAGTGGTGGACTTCGTGCGTTCCAATATTATCTATCATTTTGGTATTCCAAAAACTATCATTACTGACAATGTTGCAAATCTAAAGAGACACTTGATGAGGGAGGTATGTGAAGTGTTTAAAATCACACATCGTAATTCCACGCCTTACCGACCCAAAGCCAATGGCGTCGTTGAAGCAGCAAATAAGAAAATCAAGAAAATCCTCAGAAAAATGATTCAAAGTTCTAGGCAATGGCACGAGAAATTGCCTTTCGCATTATTGGGATATCACACGACTGTGCGCACATCGGTCGGAGCTATGCCTTATTTATTGGTTTATGGCGCTGAAGTCGTAATACCTGCAGAAGTCAAAATTCCCTTTCTTTGGATCAGTGTTGAAGTTGAAATTGAGGATGAGGAATGGGTCAACACCCGACTGGAATAGTTAACTCTGATTGATGAGAAAAGAATGACTGCAGTATGTCACGGGCAGTTGTACCAACAAAGAATGGCCCGATCCTATAACAAGAAAGTGCGGCCTAGGAACTTTGAAGTGGGGAAACTCTTCCTAAGACGTATCCTCACACACCATGAAGAGTCTAAAGGAAAATTCACCCCAAATTGGAAAGGTCCATACATCATAAGGAAATTGCTACCTAAAGGGGCATTATACGTAGGGGACATCGAAGGAAATGACCCCGAAACGGTTGTCAATGCAGATGCAGTCAAAAGGTATTATGTTTGACCTTTTCGTGATGTTGATGCTCCCCGATTGAGATGATGAAGGTTTTCATTCTCGCTATCCCAAACACTATCAACTTTTGTAAACCTTTTTGAGCCGTCTATCTTTCTTTCATCACCCTCCTTGGAACCAAAATAAAAAAAATATAAGAAAATCAACTAAAACAAAAACAAAATGTTTCCCTATTATGAAAGGATACATAGGCAGCCTCTCTCTGAGGTTTAGTCACACCAAAATAAAATTCCACATTTCCCCCAAAATTTTAAGCTGGGGAAAATGTTATGATAGTTCGGTGATGTTTTCGCCTGAAAGGTTCCAAAGTTGTAATTCAATACAAATTCTTTTCACCAAGATCCTGTACAAGTCCTTCCGATCAATCGACAAAGATGTATAAAATTGGAGGATACAATTGTTTGGATATGATACAAGCAAATGAGAGAAATTAAATGAGGGAGTCTTATCGGTGAAAACCCACACGGGCACCGTAAGGCGACGGTAAGCAGAGAAATTGAAAATGAGAGAGTCTTGTTAGTGAAAACTCACAAAGAGCAGTGCAAGGCGATGATGTGAAGAGAAATGAGAGAGGTTAGTTGGTGAAAACCCACAAAGGGAACCACTGATCGAAAAGGATAATGGGTCACTGACATGGACACAGTCTAAGGCAAGGTTTCTCAAATATCGAGGTAATAGTTGTGATGAATTTTTGAGATTTAGACGGTTTGCAAGGATTGAGCATCGATTCCAAGAGGCATGTCATGTTCATTGAAGGCCGCATACACTCCAGATAAGTCCTTATCTCCTTTCTCCCCGAAAGGGATATTCCTTGTCTAAGTACAGTTTCCCGTTCTTTTGTTTATTTTCTTTCAATCCCTTTTAGTTTAACTCTGTTCCTAAAGTAAGACAAATAAAGGATGGCAAAGTTGATTTACAGGGCTCTCATTTGACACGAGCTAATATGCAAAAGGCACCCAGCCTCGTCAGGGGCATGCAGTTGAACTCAACCGGCCATAGCTGCCGATGCTTCAAAGTCAAAACCCTTGAAAGGATAAAATCAAATTGAGGTGCCTATAAAGGCTAATGAAGTTGAAAGGTTGAGTCCCACATGGTTAACAGCTCGACAAAGTTTGAAAAACTAAAATACCCCAAATGCTCTAAAGTTAAAGTTGGAGGAAAAGTCAGAAATGAAAGGCAAACAAAGGCAAAATAAAGTAATAAATGTTGGATCCCACGTGACCAACCGCTATGGAAAAGTTTTGAAAGGCTAGGGTCTCCAAGGTTAGAAATGAAATAAACCCCCAGCAAGCAGTGGTTGAGATTGTGATGACCCAACGGGTCATTTTACGAATTTAGACTCCGTTCTAGGCTTATTATACATAAAAAGATTAATTTTAAATACCTCGATTTGCATGCACAGTCCGGGCATGAAAGCCGAAAGCTTTTATGTGAAAATACGAGGAATAGTGATTTCTAGAGTTAAAATTTGATTATAGTTAACTTTGGTCAACATTTTGAGTAAACGGACCCAAATATATGTTCCGACGATCCCGGGAAGTCCGCAGTAAAATATGGGACTTGGCGTATGCCCGAAAATGAATTCCGAGGCCCCAAGCCTTAGAATTCAATTTTTGAAAGAAACTTTTTTGCTGAAATATTAATGAAATAAAGAAAAGAA
Organism: Nicotiana paniculata; assembly: GCA_005239505.1. Classification (NCBI taxonomy): domain Eukaryota; kingdom Viridiplantae; phylum Streptophyta; class Magnoliopsida; order Solanales; family Solanaceae; genus Nicotiana; species Nicotiana paniculata. The sequence goes on along the minus strand of ML312130.1, from coordinate 53,569 downwards.
TTAATATTTGAAACCATTGGTATCAGGCCCGTATTTTGGTTCCAGAGCCCGGTACATATTTATTACGGTATTTAAATGTTAACAGTGAAATTTGGTGAAAAATGGAGTTCATTTGACGTGATTTGGACGTCCGGTTGAGAAATAATGAACTTTAAGTGTTCTTGAGAAAAATGAGGAGTTTTGAAGTTTAATTCATAGTTTTACATGTTATTTTCATAATTTGATTGCACGAGCAAGTCCGTATGATATTTCTAGACTTGCATGCATGCTTTGTTTAAAGCCCCGAGGGCTCGGGTGAGTTTCGGATAGGTCACGTGATGTTTTACACTTGAAATTCTCTGCTAGTTTTCTGCTATTGGTGCTCAGGCATTTTGTTCAATGCGTTCGCATGAACCCAGGCGTGAATGCACAGAGTAATTTACTAGGGGGTCATTTTTGTTCAATGCGAACGCGGTTTGGGCCCCGCGAACGCATAGTGTATTGGAACTGGGGGGAGGGGAGCCCAGTACCCTATGCGAACGCGATGGCAGTTGCCCTGTAGCCTATGCGAATGCAACAGGCTATATGCGAACGCATAGAAGGCCTGCCCAGCTATATAAATACCCTTTTAAACACGGACAAAACCGTTTTTCTTCATAACTTTCAAACCCCACAACCCTAAGGACGAATTTATTCACCAAAGTTCATCCCCAAGTTGTTGATAATCAATTCTAAACTTTACTTTTTCAATTACCCAGTGTTTTTCATCACTTTTAAATCTAAACTATAAATTTTCATGGTAAAAATTGAGGGTTTGGGTAGAATTAGGGAATTTTGTAAAAATCTAACCATTACTTCGAATTGAGGTTGGATTTAGAAACTAATTGTATATTCGGGCTCGTGGGTGAATGGGTAAATGTAATTTAGTCCGAACCCCAAGTTTAGACCAAGCGGGCCTGGGGTCAGTTTTTAACTTTTTTGAGAAAACTTAGGAAAAATTATAATTTTTAGTAAAGTTAGTTCCTTTAGAATTAATTAATGATATTAAGTTACTTATGGTTAGATTCGAGTGTATTGGAGGTGAATTCAAGAGGAAAGATATAATTGAACAGTGAGTGGCTTGCGAAATTGATGTAAGTGCTTGGTTTAACCTTGAATTGAGGGAATTGGAATCCCCAACTAAATTGTTATATGAAATTGCATGTGAGTGGTGTATAGGTGAGGTGACAAATATCTATGCACCACTAAATTGTCTGTTTACATGATCCCCTCCCCGTTTCCAATCTAATTGCTTCATGTTTTCAATTGTTTCATGTTCATTGTTGTCTTCTATCATCACTTGGCTTGTTATATTGTTGTAAGTCTTGTTGCAATCATGTTTGGGAAGGTATTAGTGGTTTTCCTTGGTTTCATTGTAGTACATAAAGAGTGAGTGGGTTGTCATTGTTTTACGAGATGTAAATATATATATATATATTTTTTTTTTTTTTTTGAGAATATTTTTATGAAGTTGTGAGAACTACCGTTTATTGTTTATGACTGTTGAGACAAAAGTATTGTGAAAGGCTTGGCCTAAATTGTGAAAGTTTTATATATGACTGTGATAAGGGTGGACACGGGAAATAAATATATATGATTGTGATAAGGGTGGACAGAGGAAATAAATATATATGGCTGTGATAAGGGTGGAGAGGAAAAAATAAATATATGACAGTGATAAGGGAGGATAATTATGCTTTACTGATTTTCATTACAATGATTTTAAAGTTTATTGTTTTATCCTACCGTTTTCCCATATCTTGCACATTTGGCTATTTTAAATTAAATTTTGGAAATTTGGAAAGTTATGTTAAATTTTGGTGACAACCGAGGCCTGGAATAGGGGGATGAGTTATTTTATTTATTCATTGTTGCAGTTTTTTTTTTGTTTGCGTAGAATACTTTTATTACATTATTATATACATATATTGTCGCAGGTTAAATTATAATTGTCCCGCCTTAGCCTCGGCACTACTTCGTCGAGGTTAGGCTCGGCACTTACTCAGTACATGGGGTCGGTTGTATTGATAGTACACTCTGCACTCTTTTGTGCAGATCCAGGTACCGGCCAACGGTAGAGATTTTAGTGGCAGCTATCTGTTATCCGGAGAACGAGGTATATCTACCGGCGTTCGCAAATTCCGAGAGTCTTCTCTTAGTTCGTAGAGATTGTTTTATAATTTTCCTAAAACAATTATATTATTTATTTCAGCCCATTAATTGTAGTATTCTTTAGAAGTTTGTTAATTGTGACACCAGACCCCAGGGTAGTCTTAGAGTTATTTATATAATTAGTTCGTGGCTCGGTTTTATTTGTTTATTATTTTATATTTGGAGTAATTCTTTGGAAACCATTATATTAAGTTTACTTTAAAATTATCTTATTATGTCTAAATTGATAATCAAAGGAAAGTAGTTAATCGAACTCTAATGTTAGCTTGCCTAGCGAGTGTGATGTTAGGTGCCATCACGATCTCTAAGTTTGGGAATTTGGGTCGTGACAAGTTGGTATCAGAGCCCTAGGTTCCTTAGGTCTCACAATTCACGAACAAGGTTAGTAGAGTCTGAAGGATCGATACAGAGACGTTTGTACTTATTTCTCAGAGGCTATTGAGTTAGGAAACAACTCCATTTTTATTTCTATTCTATCGTGCGATTATTGTATCTAAAATACTGATTGGATTCTTTTATTCTCTCGCAGATGGCGAGAACACGTGATTCCTCTTCCGCTGACCAACATTTCGGTCCTCCAGCAGCAACAAATCCTACTAGGGGCAGAGGTCCAGGCCGCGCCAGAGGCCGAGGCAGGGGCAGGACTCAGCCCATTGCTCAAGCAGCAGCCCCAGCTGTGGAACCTCAAATCGATATTAATGAGGGGGTTCCAGCTCAGACCGTTGAAGCGGGACCAGATCAGGTCCCCGAAGGGTTTATTGCTACCACGGTTCTTCAGGATGCTTTGGTCTGTTTAGTGGGCATTATGGAGAGAGTGGCCCAGACTGGCACATTCCTTGTTGCAGCAGCCATATCTCAGGATGGAGGAGTGGTCCAGACTCCTGCCACCCATACTCCGGTTTCAGACTACTCCTCAGATTTACACCCAGTAGACAATCCAGTTGGGGTAATTCAGCCAGTTGCAGCAATGCCACCCGTTAATGGGGCAGCCATGTCCTCAGATGCTTTGTGGAGACTGGACAGATTTATCAAGCTTTACCATGTTCACTTCAGTGGTGCTACTTCAGAGGACCCTCGGGAATAACTGGATAGTTGTCATGAGGTGTTGTTTAATATGGGTATTTTGGAGATCAATGGGGTCTATTTTTCTACTTATAAGATGAATGGTTCCGCTAAGAAATGGCGGATGGATTATTTGTTGACTAGACCATCTGGGTCGCCTTCCTTAACTTGGGATCAGTTTTATCATCTCTTTATGGAGAAATTTTTGCATGTTACTACTCGAGAGGAGAAGCGTCGTCATTTTGAGCGACTACAGCAGGGCAGTATGACCGTGACCCAGTATGAGACTCATTTTGTGGATTTGGATAGACATGCTATTCTCTTTTTTCCCACAGAGAGAGAGAGAGAGAGGGTCAGACGGTTTATTCAGGGCCTTGCTCAGCCCATCAGGTTACAGATGGCCAAGGAGACAGGGACCGAGATTTCATTTCAGGATGCAGCTAATGTGGCTAGGAGGGTTGAGTCGGTTCTCGCGATGGGAGGTTAGGGGTCTGACAAGAGACCTCGCTCATTCCGGTGGTTTTAGTGGTGCCTCATCTGGAGTCGGGACTTCATTTAGCAGAGGCCATTCTTCCAGGCCATTTCATTCAACACTACAGGCTTCACATGGTACTTAGGGTGGTCGTGGTTCATATCTGCCTTCTCTTGCTTAGCCAATCTACAGTGCTCATTCATCTCCTATTAGAGAACCTCCTCTGTAGAGTTTTCATCGTGGCCAGCCGGTTCATTTGGGTCAGCATACCTATCAGGAGGGATGTCTGGAGGACTTGTCCGAAATATGTACATAATCAGTTTTAGCATCAGGGTTGTCGTGCCATAGTTCCAGCACCAGCTCCAGGACCACCTGCCAAGCCAACAAGGGGTAGGGGTCAGGTAGTTAGAGGTAGAGGCCAGAATGTTAGAGGTGCAGGTCAGATAGCTAGAGGTGGAGGTCCTCTCAGAAATGTGGCTCAAGGTGGCAGGGCCCAGCCCGATTTTATGCATTTCCAGCCAGGCTTGAGGCAGAGTCCTCCGAAGCTGTTATTACAGGTATCATCTCAGTTTATGATAGACCTGTTTCAGTTTTGTTTGATCTGTGATCTACTTATTCTTATGTTTCATCCTTTTTTGCCTCTTATTTGGGGGTGCCCCGTGATTCCTTGAGTGTTCCTATTTATGTGTGTACACCTGCGGGGGATGCTATTATGGTATATCGTGTGTATCGTTCGTGAATAGTAGTCATTGAAGGTCTTAAAACTAGTGTAGATATTTTACTCCTAGACATGGTCGATTTTGATGTTATATTGGGCATGGATTGGTTGTCGCCTTATTATGCCATCATGGACTATCACGCCAAGTCAGTTACCTTAGCAGTGCCGGGTTGCCTCGATTAGAATGGAAAGGGACTCCTGGTCATTCTCCCGGCCGAGTGATTTCATATGCCAAGGCTCGCCGCATGGTGTAGAAGAGGTGTTTGGATTATTTGGCTCATATTCGTGACTCTAATGCCGAGGTTTATTCTATAGTGTCAGATCCTATTATTTGTGAGTTTCCCGAGGTATTTCCTGCAGACCTACCGCAGATGCCACCCGACAGGGATATTGATTTTTGTATTGATGTAGCTCCGGGAACTCAACCTATTTCTATTCCTCCATATTGGATGGCCCTACCAGAACTGAAAGAGTTGAAAGAACAGTTGCAAGACTTGCTAGATAAGGGTTTTATCAGACCTAGTGCCTCGCCTTGGGGTGCACCGATATTATTTGTAAATAAGAAAGACGAGTTGATGAGGATGTGTATAGATTAGCGGCAGATGAATAAAGTTACTATCAATAATAAGTATCCATTGCCGAGGATTGATGAATTATTTGATCAGCTTCAGGGTGCTAGAGTATTTTCGAAAAGTAATTTGAGGCCGGGAAATCATCAGCTGAAGATTAAGGCATCTGATGTTCCTAAGGAAGCCTTTCGGACGAGGTATGGCCACTACAAATTTTTGGTTATGTACTTTGGGCTGACTAATGAATCGGGTTTTCAAGCCCCATCTGGACTCTTTTGTGATTGTGTTCAATGATGATATCCTAATATACTCCCGCAGTCGAGAAGAGCATGATCAGCACCTCCGTATAGCCCTCCAGACTTTGAGAAACAATAAGTTGTATGCCAAGTTTTCAAAATTTGAGTTCTAGTTAGATTCAGTAGCCTTCTTAGGTCATATCGTATCAGCTGAGGGTATTCAGGTTGATCCTAAGAATATAGAGGCAGTCTAGAACTGGCCTAGACCCAGTACAACTACGGAGGTCAGAAGCTTCTTGGGTTTGGCGGGTTTCTACCGTCGTTTTGTGGAGGGATTCTCATCCATAGCAGCCCCAATGGCTAAATTGACTAATAAAGGAGCCCCATTTAAATAGTCAGACGAGTGCGAGGAAAGATTTCAAAAGCTCAAGACAGCCTTGACTTCAGCACCGGTGTTGGTGTTACCATCAGGTTCAGATTCTTTCATGGTTTATTGCGATGCATCTCATATTAGACTTGGTGCAGTATTAATTCAATATGGCAAGGTGATTATGTATGCGTCGTGACAGTTGAAGGTTCATGAGAAGAATTATCTTGTCCATGACTTGGAGTGTGTAGCCATTGTTCATGCATTGAAAATTTGGAGGCACTATCTTTATGGCGTGCCGTGTGAGGTTTTCACGGGCCGTCGCAGTCTCCAGTATTTACTTAAGCAAAAGGATCTAAATTTGAGGCAGCGGAGATGGTTAGAGTTACTGAAGGATTATTATGTCACTATATTGTATCACCTAGGGAAGGCCAACATGGTGGCCGATGCATTGAGTAGGAACGCAGTGAGTATGGGCAGCCTTGCGTATATTCCAGTCGGTGAGAGACCATTAGCTTCAGATATTCAGACGTTGGCTAATCAGTTCGTGAGGTTGGATATTTCGCCCAGCAGTGTTCTAGCTTGTATAGTCGCTCGGTCTTCTCTAATTGAGCGTATCTGAGAGCCGAAGGATGATGACCCATATTTGATGGTTCTCAGGGACACAGTTCAGTGCGGTGGTGCTAAGCAGGTTACAGTTGGAGATGACGGTGTTTTGAGGATGCAGGGTCATATATGTGTGCCTAATGTTGATGGCCTACGTGAGTTGATCCTTGAGAAGGCTCACAGTTCTAAGTATTCGATTCACCTAGGAGCAGCCAAAATGTACCAAGACTTGAGGTAGCATTATTGGTGGAGAAGGATGAAAAAGAATATTGTTGCCTATGTGGCTCGTTGCTTAAATTGTCAGCATGTAAAATATGAGCATCAAAGACCCGTGGGTTACAACAGTAGACAGAGATTCTTGAATGGAAGTGGGAGTGTATCACTAAGGACTTCGTCGTTGGACTCCCACAGACTCAGAGGAAATTTGACGCACTTTGGGTTATTGTGGATAGGCTGACTAAATCAGCACATTTCATTCATGTGGCGAGTACTTATACTTCAGAGCGGTTGGCTGAATTATATATTTGGGAGATTGTTCGCCTTCATGGTGTGCTCGTGTCTATCATTTCTGATCGGGTACGCAGTTTACTTTGCTCTTTTGGAGGGCAGTTCAGCGTGAGCTAGGTACCCGAGTAGAGTTGAGTACAACATTTCACCCTCAGACTAACGGGCAGTCCGAGCGTACCATTAAGATTTTGGAGGATATGCTCCGCGCTTGTGTTATTAACTTTGGAGGTTCGTGGGATCAGTTGTTGCCGTTAGCGGAGTTTTCTTATAATAATAGCTATCAATCGAGCATTCAGACGGCTCCTTATGAGGCATTGTATGGTAGACGGTGCAGATCGCCAGTGGGATGGTTTGAGCCGGGAGAGGCTCCATTACTGGGTACAGACTTAGTTCAGGAGGCTCTAGATAAGGTCAAGATCATTCAGGAGAGACTTCGTGCAGCTCAGTCTAGACGAAAGAGTTATGCCGATCGTAAGGTTCGTGATGTGGCATTCATGGTTGGAGAGATAGTATTGCTTTGGGTATTTCCCATGAAGTGTGTTATGAGGTTTGGAAAGAAGGGTAAGTTGGGCCCTAGGTATATCGAGCCGTTTGAGATTCTTGAAAGAGTGGAGGAGGTAGCTTATAGACTTGCGTTGCCTACAGGGTTATCCTCAGTTCACCCGGTATTCTATGTGTCTATGCTCCAAAAATATCATGGTGACCCGTCCCACATGTTAGATTTCAGCTCTGTCCAATTGGACAAAGACTTGATTTATAAAGAGGAGCCGGTAGCCATTTTAGACCGGCAGATTCATCAGTTGAGGTCTAAGAGTTATCCTTCAGTTTGAGTGCAGTGAAAAGGTCAGCCTGCTGAGGCACCTACTTGGGAATCCGAGTCTGGCATGCAGAGTAAATATCCACACTTGTTCGCCAATTCAGGTAATTTTGTAGTCCGTTCGAGGATGAAAGTTTGTTTTAGAGGTGGAGATTGTGATGACCCAAGGGGTCATTTTATGAATTTAGATTGCGTTATAGGCTTATTAGCCATAAAAATATTAAATTTAAATACCTCGATTTACGTGTGCAGTCCGGACGTGAAACCGGAAAGCTTTTATGTGAAAATGTGAAAAATAATGATTTTTAAGTTAAAATTTGATTATAGTTGACTTTGGTCAATATTTTGAGCAAACGGTCCCGGATATGTGTTTCGACGATCCCGGGAGGTCCGCGGTAAAATATGGCCCGTAAATGAATTCCGAAGCCCCAAGCCTTAGAAATTAATTTTTGAAAGAAATTGTCTTGCTGAAATATTAATGAAATAAAGAAAAGAATTAATGTTTGAAACCATTGGTATTGGGCCCGTATTTTGGTTCCGGAGCCCAGTACAGATTTGTTATAGTATTTAAATGTTAACTGTGAAATTTGGTCAAAACGGAGTTTATTTGACGTGATTTGGACGTCCGGTTGAGAAATAATGAACTCTAAGTGTTCTTGATCTCACGAGCAGGTCTGTATGATGTTTTTAGACTTGCGTGCATATTTTTTTTAGAGCCCCAAGGGCTTAGGTGAGTTTCGGATAGGCCACGGGATGTTTTACATTTGAAATTCTCTGCCGGTTTTCTGTTGTTGGTGCTCAGGCATTTCGTCCAATGCCTTCGCATGACCCCAGGCGCGAACGCAATGAGTAATTTACTGGGGGGGTCATTTTTGTTCAGTGCGAACGCGGTGTGGGCCCCGGGAACGCATAGTGTATTGGACCTGCGGGGGATGGGAGCCCAATACCCTATGCGAATGCGCCCCCCCTAACACGAACGTGATGCCCAACTGCCCTGTAGCCTATGTGAACGCGGCAGGCCCTATGGGAACGCCTAGAAGGCCTGCCCAGCTACATAAATACCATTTTAAACACGGACATAACCCTTTTTCTTCATAATTTTCGAACCCCACAGCCCTAAGGACGAATTTCTTCACCAAAGTTCATCGCCAAGATTTTGGTAATCAATTCTAAACTTTACTCTTTCAATTACACAATGTTTTTCATCACTTTTAAATCAAAAACTAAGAATTTTCATGGTAAAAATTGAGGGTTTGGGTAGAATTAGGGAATTTTGTAAAAATCTAACCTTTAGTTCGAATTGAGGTCGAATTTATGACTAATTGTATATTCGGGCTCGTGGGTGAATGGGTAAACGTAATTTGGTCCGAACCCCAAGTTTAGACCAAGCGGGCCCGGGGTCAGTTTTTAACTTTTTTTGAGAAAACATAGGAAAAATTATAATTTTTAGTAAAGTTAGTTCCTTTAGCATTAATTAGTGATATTAAGTTACTTATGGTTAGATTCGAGTGTATTGGTGGTGAATTGAAGAGGAAAATATATAATTGAACAGTGTGTGTCCTGCGAAATTGATGTAAGTGCTTGGTTTAACCTTGAATTGAGGGAATAGGAATCCCCAACTAAATTGTTATGTGAAATTGCATGTGAGTGGTGTATAGGCGATCTGCCGAGTATCTATGCACCACCAAATTGTCTGTTTACATGATCCCCGCCCCGTTTCCAATCTAATTGCTTCACGTTTTTAATTGTTTCATGTTCATTGTTGTCTTCTATCATCACTTGGCTTGTTATATTGTTGTAAGTCTTGTTGCAATCATGTTTGGGAAGGTATTAGTTTTTTTCCTTGGTTTCTTTTTGGTATATAAAGACTGAGTGGGTTGTCATTGTTTTACGAGATGTGTGTGTGTGTGTGTGTGTATATATATATATATATATATATATATATATATATATATATATATATATATATATATATATATATATATATATATATATATATATATACTCCTACTGGTTCATTTTGAGATATTATTTATGAAGTTGTGAGAACTACCATTTATTGTTTATGACTGTTGAGACAAAAGTATTGTGAAAGGCTTGGCTTGAATTGTGAAAGTTTTGATAGAAATAAATATATATGACTGTGACAAGGGTGGACAGGGGAAATAAATATATATGACTGTGAAAAGGGTGGACAGGGGAAATAAATATATATGATTGTGATAAGGGTGGACAGGGGAAATATATATGACTGTGATAAGGGTGGACAGGAAAAATATTAATATATGACAGTGATAAGGGGAGATACTTATGCTTTACTGATTTTTATTACAAAGACTTAGAAGTTTATTGTTTTATCTTGCACATTTAGTTATTTTAAATTAAAGTTTGGAAATTTGGAAAGTTGTGTGAAATTTTGGTGACAGCCGAGGCCTGGAATAGACGACTGAGTTATTTTACTTATTCATTGTTGCAGTTATATTTTCTTGTTTACGTAAAATTATTTTATTACTTTATTATATACATATATTGTCGCAGGTTAAGTTATAATTGTCCTGCCTTAGCCTCGTCACTACTTCGTCGAGGTTAGGCTCGACACTTACTCAGTACATGGGGTCGGTTGTACTGATACTACACTTTGCACTCTTTTGTGCAGATCCAGGTACCGGCCAGTAGTAGAGATTTTAGTGGCAGCTATCTATTATCTGGAGACACGAGGTATATCTATCGGTGTTCGCAGATCCCCAGAGTCTTCTCTTAGTTCGTAGAGACTGTTTTATAATTTTCCTAAAACAGTTATATTATTTTTTTCAGCCTAATATTTGTAGTATTCTTTAGTAGTTCGTGAATTGTGACACCAGACCCTAGGGTAGTCTTAGAGTTATTTATATAATTAGTTTGTGGCTTGGTTTATTTATTTGTTTATTATTTTATATTTGGAGTTATTCTTTGGAAACCATTAGATTAAGTTTACTTTAAAATTATTTTATTATGTCTTAATGGATAATCAAAGGAAAGTAGTTAATCGAACTCTAATGTTGGCTTGCCTAGCGAGTGTGATGTTACGCGCCTCACGATCTCTAAGGTTGGGAATTTGGGTCATGACAAGTTGAGATCTTCGTGAAAAGGACGGGCCGAAATCAAGTGGCTGAAAATCAAGGTCGCAAGACCAACCACCATTTCAAACTGACAAATTGTTCTTTGTTTGAAAATAGGAAACAGGTGCAACCTAAAAGTAACCTTGCAAGAAGCAGGTGCAACCAAAAGAAGTTGCGCAAGGGCTAGAAGTGGCTCTGCAGCGACAATTCCATAAAAGGGAAGTCTCCTCTAAAAATTCTTTCTCGCATTTACTCATTCTATAAAAATAAAATTTAAAAAAAAGAAGAAGAAGAGGAAGAAGAAGAAGAAGAAAAAATGATGTTGAAAATAATTCAAACCTAAAGTAGTATAGGGCCTCCAATCCATAGCTACACCTTTTCCAACCTAGGGTCCCACTCCCTAGTTGACACCAGCATAAGCTGGTGATCTTTTCCCAGAAGCCAGCATAACCTGGTGATCTTTTCTTGGCAACAACATAACATGTTGATCCTTCCCAGACGCCAGCATAACCTGGTGATGTTTTTCTTGGCAACAACATACCTGTTGTTCCTTCCCAGATGCCAGCATAACCTGATGATCTCTTTCTTAACAACAACATAACATGTTGATCTTCCCAAGATGCCAACATAACCTAGTGATCTTTTCTTGGCAGCATCATAACCTGTTGAACCTTCCCAGACGCCAGCATAACCTGGTGATCATTTGTCTTGGAAACAACATAACCTGTTGATCCTTCCCAGACGCCGGCATAACCTGGTGATCTTTTTCTTGACAACAGCATAACCTGTTGATCTTTCCCAAACGCCAGCATAACCTGGTGATCTGCTTCTTCCCAACAACATAACCTGTTGATATTTCTCAGACGCTAGCATAACCTAGTGATATTTTCCTAACGACAACATAACTTGTTGATCTTTTCCAGACGCCAACATAACCTGTTGATATTTTCCTGACAACAACATAACTTGTTGATCTTTCCTAGACGCCAGCATAACTTGGTGATCTTTTCTTAAAAACAACATAACCTGTTGATCTTTCCTAGATGCCAGCATAACCTGGTGATTTTTTTCTTGGCAACAACATAGCCTATTGATCCTTCCCAGACACCGGCATAACCTGGTGATCTTTTCCTGACAACAACATAACCTGTTGATTTTTTCTTTCCTGACGACGGCATAACCTGGTTATCTTTTGCTGACGACAGCATAACCTGTTGATTTTTTCTTTCCTGACGCCGGCATAACCTGGTGATCTTTTGCTGACGACAGCATAACATGTCGATATTTTCCAACATAGGGTCTCCAATCCCTAGTTGATTTTACTTTTAGACATAGGGTTTCTACTCCCTAGTCTAAATTCACTCTAGGTACACCATTCCCGACCTTTCATTGTTTTCAATAATAAAGTAGTATAGTTTTTTATTACAATAACTCACAAAATTTTCTTAGTGAAAACTGGGGCAGAAAATTTCGTTCGTTTGTTCTTGATTTTGCGCAGATTATAATTTAGGAAAATGGATTCTAGACGACCAACAAAAGAAGTTCCGATCTAGAATAAAAGAAAAAAAAAAAGAAAGCCAGACCAAAGCATGGAAGTGGAGAAGACGCGGACTGCTCAAGAAAATATTGGAGTCATCCGTTCCGCCTTAATCTAGAAGACAAGAAGATGAAACTAGCATTGGAGTATACATGTAGGGATCTTATAACTAGTAGCTGATAGGCTTGGTTAGTCATTTTCATTTTTGATACTTTGGTGTAATAGGGAGCTCAACAACGATAACAGCAGCAACAGCCGCAGTGAAATCACAGTTATCCGGTAGTCGCAGCTACCAAAACTCCCAGAACTACACTGACCTGATTCCTTTATAGCCAATGATATGTAGGCAACCTTTGAATCAAGGTTCGGTCAAACTTTTCAAAAGCTCTTCACATGGAATATTTTAATGGGTAAAACTTGTTCATAACTGCTCACTTTGTCTTTGCCCGAAAACTCTTCGTGTTTCCGAGCAAAGAGGGGCACTTGTGATGACCCAAGGGGTCATTTTATGAATTAAGACTCCGTTCTAGGCTTATTAGCCATAAAAAGACTAATTTTAATTACCTCGATTTACGTGCGTAGTCCAGGCATAAAACCGAAAAGCTTTTATGTGAAAATATAAGAAATAATAATTTTTAGAATTAAAATTTGGTTTTAGTTGACTTCAGTCAACATTTTTAGTAAACTAACCCGGATCTGTGTTCCGATGATCTCGAGAAGTCCACAGTAAAATATGGGACTTGGGCGTATTCCCGGAAATGAGTTCCGAGGTCCCAAGCCTTAGAAATCAATTTTTGAAAGAAATTGTTTTGCTGAATTATTAATGAAATAAAGAAAAGAATTAATGTTTGAAACCATTGGTATCGGGCTCGTATTTTGGTTTCAGATACCAGTACATATTTTTTATAGTATTTGAATACTAACTGTGAAGTTTGGTGAGAATCGGAGTTTATTTGACGTGATTCGGACGTTCGATTGAGAAATAGTGAAATTGAAGTGTTCTTGAGAAAAATGATGAGATTTGAGGTTTAATTCATAGTTTTACATGTTATTTTCATGACTGATCGCACGATCAAGTCCGTATGATGTTTTTAGACTTGCGCGCATGTTTGGTTTAGAGCCCCGAGGGCTGGGGTGAGTTTTGAATAGGTTTGGGTTGTGTTGTGCTTGTTCTTTCTTATGTTTCGACGTCGTTTCTTCAAACATGTATGATATCATATTGAACAAATGAGCTCCGATTTCTGTTTTGAATAAAACATTAGATCCGTATCATAATTACAGACCCGTAGCAAAAAGAATCGTCGAATTTGGACATTGTATGAGGAATTTATAGTCATTTTACTAAAAATAGGGTTGCCAGATTTTTCAGATTAATTACGAAATTGCAACTGACGGCGTATTTAAAAATCTGCATTATTTGTAAATATTAAAACCTACATATATCATTTATTATAAGGTTAAATCGAGTGTTTCAAAAGCCTAACTTGACCAAAATTTCACAAGGAATCCATTGGAGACATAAAATTCGAGTTTCAGGACCGTTTGGTATGAGAAACGATGCAGAATAGTTGGAAGAAAAATATATAAAACTAGGGTTTGTTCATTCGGTCATATTTTGAGTTGGGGAGCTCGGATTTGTCACGCCCCGAAATTCCACCATCGGGCCGTGATGGCGTCTAACGTTGAACCCGTTAGACAAGCCAACGTACATAGATAAACTAGCATATTAACACCACTTTAATAGGATAAACTAAACGGTTCACAGTTTAACAACGGAAATAGATATGGTTCCAAGCTAAATAAGGACAACATAATACAATAACGCGTAAACTTTCACAAAACCTGGAGTCACAAACTCACGAACTGTCTATAAGAGTGCTAAATACAAGTCTGAAAGGAAATACATGTCTGCTTCTGAAACTAGAGGAAAAATAAGACAGAATCGAAGACATAAGGGATGGAAGAGATGCCAAGGCCCACGAACGCCAGCGGGTATACCTTGAAGCCTCTATGATAAGCTGGAAGACACTCCCACTAATGATGTCCTCCGGGTCTGGCCTGTAATCTGCACAACATGAAGAAGTGCAAGTGTAGCATCAGTACAACCGACCCCATGTACTGAGTAAGTGTCGAGCCTAACCTCGGCGAAGTAGTGACGAGGCTAAGACACGACAACAAAGTGTACCTATGCATTTCAATAATATAGCAGAAACTAAACAAGAGTACAATTGCGGGGAAAACATGTTGGGGGGTGGTAAGAGATGGCAAATACTGAAATGACAGAAATGAAAACAACAGTCTGAAATATCTGAAAATAATCACGGGAATGACAACACAGATTAAACAGTGAAAGATACGGCACGGCATGTCCCATCGTGCATAATAGCAATGTAAAACACGGCACATAATGTCCCCTCATGCATAATCAATATAAACACGGCATAGAATGTCGCCTCGTGCATAATCAATGTAAAACATGGCACGGAATGTCCCCTCGTGCATAATAACAATATAAAAATGGCACGGAATGTCCCCTTGTGCATAATAACAATATAAACATGGTACAGAATGTCCCCTCGTGCATAATAACAATATAAACATGCACGGAATGTCCCCTCCTGCATAATAAAATTATAAACATGGAACGGAATGTCCCCTCGTGCATAATAACAATATAAACATGGCACGGAATGTCCTCTCGTGCATAATAACAATATAAATATGGCACGCAATGTCCCCTCATGCATAATCAATGTAAAACATGGCACGACATCACCCTTCGTGCCCTAACACTCTTCCTTACCCAAACAACAATCACAAACAAGGACAAGGAAATAAACAGAGTAAAAATAGAAATCCCGGCAAGGGAACATTAATTAAACCATCAAATCCCGGCAAGGGAACATTAATTAAACCATCAAATCCCGGCAAGGGAACATTTCAACAACTCTTTCTCTTTCTTTCACTTTCACTTCCATGATTTACTTTATTAGTTGAGCCAATGCTCCAAAGGATGTAATTATCTCATATATCTTCATTATGCGTTTTCACATTTTGAGCCAATGCTCCAAAGAATGTAATTATCTCATATATCTTCATTATGCGTTTTCACAATTTGAGCCAATGCTCCAAATATGTTTAAAGATTTCAATTTCCTTCACATGCTCATTTACATCATATAGGGATCATCAATTAAGCATAGGAATTATAACAAAACCGGAATATTCACAATATAGGGACTCACGGTCATGCTAGACACCAATGTATAGATACTCGTCATCATGCCTATACATCGTATTGGACAATTAGCAAATAGCAAATAATACTCAACTCCTATTCCCTCAAGCTAAGGTTAGGCCAAACACTTACCTCGGGTCCAAAGTATAGCAATCAACCCTCTACCACCGCCTTTCCTTTAGAATTCAACTCCGGAATGATATTATCTAGACATAATCAGCTCAAGTATATCAATAAGGATTCAATGATTCAATTACATGGCCTAATTATCCATCTCCTAGCATTCCTCCAAAATTATCAAAATTCGACCCCGGGACCGCTTGGTCCAAACATAAGGCTCGGACCAAAACCATGTCACACATTCACCCACGAGCCCGAATATATAATTTGTTTTCAAATTCGACACCAAAACGAGGTCTTAATCAAGAAAATTCAAAAGGGGCCTAACTCTACCCAAATTCCAGATTTTCTACTATAATTTTAATGCTTTAGTCTTAGAAATTCATTAATTATAGATGAAAAAATGAAGGAAATGAGTTAAAATTTACTAACCCAAGAAGTTTTGGTGAAGGATGGCTTCAATGGATGCCTAAGGGATTTGGAGAAGAAGAAGTTCGTTATTTTCTACGTGAATCCCGTAGCTACTGGTTCTGGAGATATTTATATACCACTGGGAAAAATTATGCATCGCGATCGCGGGAATGGGTTTGCGATCACGGAGAGTAGACTGGACAGAGCATCGCGATCGCGGAAGGGAGGACGCGATCGCGAAGAGTAAAAAAACTAGGGTCCAGAAGTCAACTGTACGCGAAAGCGAAGAGGAAAAGAGGGCTAAGCCCTCGGGGTTACCCTACGCGGTCGATAGGGAAGGGACGCGAACGCGATGAACGATAACTTAAAGCTTCGCGAACGCGGAAGAGGCTTCGCGATCCCGAAGAACAAAAGGGACCTGCAACAGCTGAAGCAAAAACCAGAAATTTTCCTAAGTTCAAAATCACTCTAGACACCTCCGAAACACTCCCGATCCCTCGGGGCTCCTAAAAAATCACATGCACTGACTCAACAACATCCTACGAACTTAACCGTGTGATCAAATCGCCAATATAACATCATATACATAGAATTAAACCTCAAAATCCATGAATTTTATTAAATTTCATAAAACATCAAATTTCCCATTTCAAGTCCGAAACACGTCAAATGAAATCCGTTTTCAACCAAACTTTACAGAAAGCGCTTAAACCATATATAAGACCTGTACCGGGGACCGGAACCAAAATACGGGCCCGATACCATCACTTTCTAATCAGATTTTATTTTCAATTTCCTTATATATTTTCAAGAAAACAAGTTCACTCAAAAATTCATTTCTCGGGCTTGGGACCTCGAAATTCGATTTCGGGCATACGTCCAAGTCCCATATTTTCCTACGGACTCTCCGGGACCATCAAATCATGGGCCCGGGTCCGTTTACCCAAAATATGGACCGTAGTCAAATTTATTCATTTTAATATCAAGTCTTAGCATTTTTCACAGAATTTCATATTTAAGATGTCCGGCTACGCGCCCGGACTGCACACGTAAATCGAGGCAACTACAAATGAGGTTTTCAAGGCCTCGGAAGTACGGAATAGGCAATAAAATAGGTGATGACCCTTTGTGTCGTCACAGGATTTGGGCGATTTTTACCATAGGAATTGGGCTAAGTGTTCTCAACTTTTTTTTTTTTTTTCTATATTTCAATTAGCCAATGTTTTCATCACTTTTAAATCAAAAACTAAGAATTTTCATGGTAACAATTGCGGGTTTGGGTAGAATTAGGAAATTTTGTAAAAATCGAATTTTTACCTCGAATTGAGGTCGGATTTCGAAACTAATTGTATATTCGAGCTCGTGGGTGAATGGGTAAACGTAAATTGGTCCGAATCCCGAGTTTGGATCAAGCGGGCCTGGGGTTAGGTTTTAACTTTTTTTGAGAAAACTTAGGAAAAGTTATAATTTTCAGTAAAGTTAGTTCCTTTAGCATTAATTAATGATATTAAGTTAATTATGGTTAGATTCGAGTGTATTGGAGGTGAATTCAAGAGGAAAAGCTATAATTGAATAGTGAGTGGCGTGCGAAATTAAGGTAAGTGCTTGGTTTAACCTTGACTTGAGGGAATAGGAATCCCCAACTAAATTGTTATGTGAAACTGCATGTGAGTGGTGTATAGGTGAGGTGACAAGTATCTATGCACCACCAAATTGTCTGCTTACATGATCCCCTTCCCGTTTCCAATTTAATTGCCTGGGTTATAATTTTTTCATGTCCATTGTTATTTCTATGATTACTTGGCTTGTTAATTTATTGTTAAGTCTGGTTGCAATTATTTTTGGAAAAGTATTAGTGTATTCCTTGGTTTATGGAGAGCTTCTCACGTAAAGATCAGGGAAATGCTACTCTGTATGCACTGAGTAGATATGCTTCTCTTAGTCTACCATAGTCTGGTTAGCTTATGATGGTGCTCGATTTCGTTGAGTAATTTAGGATCTTAAAATGGGATGCTTAAAACAAGTTGTTGTGAATTGGAAGAGTCGTACTAATTCTAGAGTCCATATTCTTGATATACTTATAAAGAAAATAGTCATTTATGTTTTCACATTTGTTACATGCATTTTGTAGTTCGCTGGAGATTGTGATTGCATATTGTCTTGTAGTTGACCATGTTTGTACATGGATCTGCAATTATAATAAAGCTATTCTCATCTTTGCTACAATATTTATGTCTACATANTATATATATATATATATATATATATATATATATATATATATATATATATATATATATATATATGTTGTATGTATATGTATGTATATGTATGTATGTATTCATGCTGGTTCCATATTTGTGATAATATTGATGAGTTTATGAGAAGTACAATTTTCTGTTTACAATTGTTGAGATAAACTTTATTGGAAAAAATGAGCTTCATACGTGTAATACTTATGAAGACTCTGCAATTCATGTGGAGCAATGACAACATGACAACTGGATGAGACTTTATGAAGAGGTACGAGATAAAGAGGAACAGAACAGCATACCCACGGGGTAATCAGATGTGGGAATCTCAACCTAATTCAAAAGGCGAAGAGACACAGCCAGAATGAATCAAGACGGAATAAAGGGCAGATTCAGGGATCTTAAATTAATGAGCCAAAAATGTTACATAATCTTCACGCAACAGTTGCGATTAATCATTGTAACGTTACATTAATGTCATTATTAACCACTAATGCTCAATCACTAAAAAGAGTAGATGTTATATTAAGAAATTTCCTATAAAAGGGAGTAAAATATAACTTGTAAGGACACGTTCGAACCACTATTGAAATATACTTACTTTACGCATATTTTTACTTTCTATTTAAAAATTTACTTATAATTATTAACATAGTCTTTGGTTATCAGAAACCCGTGTTCTTCTTAAAATAGCTTTGGCAGAGAATCTAATTATTTGGTTAAACAAATTGGTTCCATTATCGGAATCTTATAATCTCTGTTTTTTCTCAAACAACATTCTGTAAATTATGTCGAACGCCAACGACAACAACCAACAAAGGATTGGAACTCCAGTTCCATCACCTTCAGGTTCCCCACGAGGCTCAATGGAACACTCCCCGGAAAGATCTACGACTCAAAATAATAATCATAATGGAAATGAACAAACAGGAGAACAAAATCCTGTAAAACAAATGGTTGTAAAACAAATGGTTGGTGAATATGTGACTCAAGCCTTACAAGCTTTCATGAGGGGACTGCCAGCTTCATCACTTACACCTCCTCCTAACAACACCGCAACTGTGGAAAATCCACAATCCGGACTAGCAAACTCAGGAAGTAGAGGCACTTCAAATGAGTCCCTCGAAGTAAGATCAGGTATGTCCAGTAATCCAGAATTACAGTGTTTATTACTAACCTTGTAGAAACAGGTGAAGGAACAAAATGACCGAATCGAGCAAATTCCTGGAGTACCACATGTTACCAAAGGCATTGACATTGATATATATTCTCAACAACAACCTTGGAAGCCAAATGCAACACCCTTGCCTATTCCTAAGAAATTCAAAATGCCTGATATTCCCAAGTACGACGGGACAACTGATCCACATGATCATGTAACTACTTTTACTACAGGAGTAAAAGGCAACAATTTGACTAAATAAGAAATTGAATCAGTACTAGTCAAGAAGTTCGGAGAGACACTCACCAAAGGAGCACTAACATGGTAGTCTCTTCTACGGAAAAATTCTATTGATTTTTTTGTTGAGCTTGTAAATTCTTTTATAAAAGCACATTCTGTTGCAAAAAAAAAGTCGAAAAAAGAATGGAATACGTATAAAACAAGGAGACACGGAGTTGCTCCGAGAATTTGTAGACAGGTTTCAACGAGAAAGAATGCTACTACCAAGGGTACCTAACAATTGGGCAACAATGGCGTTTGCAAGCAACTTAAATGACATAAGCTCAGAAGCCACGAGAAGACTTAAGGAAAGCTTGAGAAAATTCCAAGCCACAACATGGAACGATGTCTATAACAGGTACGGGTACCAAGCTACGAATAGAAGAAGACGCCATTGCTCAATCAAAAGCTGAAGATCGAACCAGTTCTAGAAGTTCCAAACCAGAAAGGAGAACAGGTAAGAACAGGTATGATCCATAGATGGGACCTTCAGGACAAGAATCTCATTCCAGGTATGAAAACACACGGTCAGAATATAGACCGTCAAATAGAGATACAGACTCATCCTCCTCAAGATCTAGATAATCGGGAGGAACGGAACAGAGGTAATACAAGAGTCGGAGACTACAACTTCAATGTAAGTACTTTTGAATTAATTATTGTACTGAGAAACATGGGTGATAAAGTTCGATGTCCCAAAGAAATGAGATCGAATCCAAACAGAAGGAATCCAGACGTTTGGTGTGAATTCCATAACGATCATGGACACAGAACATCAGATTGCAGATTTTTGCAAGGAGAGGTAGAACAATTATTAAAACAGGGCTATCTAACAGAACTGTTTAGTGAAAAAGGAAAACGGGCATATATGAAGAACAGGCAAGAGCCCCCGAAACCACCATCTCCAAAGAAAACAGTGAATGTGATATACAGAGGAGAGGAGGTGAACAGAGTAGTCTGCAAAAGAATAGCAAAATTCACAATTATGCACGGGAAGCGGGTTCGTGAAGACATGGAAGAAGACAATATAATGTTCGACAATACAGATGGCAACAGATTGTTGCTTCCTCATAACGACACTCTGGTAATATCTCTACTCATACATGACACAAATGTAAAAAGAGTGTTGATTGATCCATGTAGCTCAGTCAACCTCATTTTATTGAGAGTTGTGGAATAAATTCTAATGGAGGATCGAGTAATCCCAAAAGCACGAGCCTTATCTGGGTTCAACAATTCTACGGTCATAATGAAAGGAGAAATTGAGTATAGTACCTATGTAGAAGGAGTAATAAAAAATATGAAATTTCAATTCATTGACACCGATATGGCTTAGAACGTAATCATGGGGAGACCATGGATCCATGACATGGATGCAATACCATCTACTTTACACCAAGTAATAAAATTCCTTTCCAAATGGGGAATTCAACAGATTCGAGGCGATCAACAGACCTTAAAGGAATATAAATTCAGTAGTACACTCAAACAAAAAAGAGGTAGCGGAAGAGTCAAAAGATTGGGGAATTGCCCAATTAGGTACGGAAGAAGAAATTGGAACCCAAATAGGTATGGAAGAAGGAAGCCACGAGAAGGTGAATCAAATCACCATAGAGGAAACATAAACACATATAGACATGGATTCCAGACCCGATGTTATTCAGGAGCCAGTAGAGGACGAGCATATTAAAACAACCATTGAGGAGCTCGAAGCTATCCCACTATTCGAGCAGGAGCCTGAGAAAAAAGTTCATATAGGCACGAGGCTAAGACCCGCAACAAGAGGTAAGTTAATTCAATATTTAAAAGCTAACTCATATTTTTTCGCTTGGTCCCATTCAGATATGACAGGTATACCTCCGGAAGTGATGACTCATAAACTAAATGAAGATCCATCATTCGTGCATGTCAAGCAAAAGAAAAGAAAGCAAAGACCATTCAAGAACCAAGTGATCGATGAAGAGGTCATGAACTTTTGAACTTTCTAGATGCATATTCTGGTTATAATAAGATAAAAATGGATCCCTCAGACAAGGAAAAAACTTCCTTTATTACAAACAGGGGGACTTATTGTTACAAAGTCATGAATTTTGGCCTGAAAAATGTTGGAGCCACGTATCAAAGGCTAGTTACCAAGATGTTCCAGGAACATCTGGGGAAAATGATGGAAGTATACATTGATGACATGCTGGTAAAATCAACTCAAGCGGAAGATCATTTCCATCATCTTTCAATCACCTTTGAAATCCTGCGCAGGTATAACATGAAACTAAATCCAGAAAAATGAATCATGTAGGTTTTTGGGTTTCCTTGTATCAAATGGGGGTATAGAAGTAAACTCCGCTCAGATTAAAGCTATTGATGAAATACCTGATATATTTACGAGAAAAAAAGAAGTTCAAAAACTAACAGGAAGAATTGCAGCTTTAGGAAGATTTATCTCGAGGTCTTCGGAGAAGAGTTTTAAATTCTTTTCAGTTCTAAAAAAGCAAAATTAATCCGAATGGACTGAAGAATTCCAACAGGATCTCAAAGATCTGAAGGCCTATCTATCAAATCCCCCGCTTCTATCTAAACCAAAAGAGGGGGAGAGGCTGTATGTTTATCTTGCCGTAGCAGAAATTGTCGTAAGTGCAGTACTGGTAAAAGAAGACAGAGGTAAATAATCTCCAATTTATTATGTAAGCAAGTCTTTATAAGATACTGAAGCTAGATATCCTCATCTAGAAAAATTAGCCTTATCTTTAATCATAGCAGCTAGGTAGTTGAGACCATACTTTTAATGTCACCCAATCACTGTTGTGACCTCGTATCCACTAAGAAATATTTTGCATAAACAAGAATTATCAGGGAGATTAGCTAAATGGGCAAAAGAATTAAGCGAACATGACATAATATATCAGCCTAGGACTGCAATAATGTCACGACCCCAAATCCTAACCGGTCGTGATGGCACCTATCGTGGAATTAGGCTAGCCGACTACGCGTGTTCACATTTTCTTTTGAAAATATCATTTAAGTTTCAAGCATTTCATAACAATATAAAGAAATTTACTTAACATAATAGGAAAATTTTATATACAGTACTGCCATCCCCAAAACCCAGAGCCAACATTTCATGAGCATCTAGTGAAATAATCCAAAATAAAGTATTATGATACAAAACTCCGAATCAAAAATAAATACAACAAGAAGCGAAAACAGGGATGCTGCGAACGCTGAACAACTACCTCTATATCCCCACGATCCGGCTCTGCTGTGATATGTATATATAAACGCTCGCTCGATATCTGTTCCTAAATCTGCACACAAAGGTGCAGAGAGTAATGTGAGTACGCCAACTCAGTAGTAATGGAAATAAATCAAGTCTAAGTAGCAAGGAGTCACATAGAAATCAATGCCATCAAGTCACAATATACACATCCTTACTTTCCAATAGTATACATAGATATACGAAATCATCTTGCCTTAGAAATCATTTTCATAAAAGTCCTTAAAATAATGCACATTTTTAACAACTTTAAAACAAAGATTTGGTATGCAAATGAATGTAGTAAAATCATAAGTAGCCCCTCGAACAAAAACACATTTCATAATCAGCCCCTCGGGCATGCCTCACAATCCCTCAGCACCTCATAATCACTCAGCACCTCACAACCACTCATGCCTCCCAATCACTCAATCACTCGAACTCGGTGCGCTCACTGGGGTGGGTACAGACTCCGGAGGGGCTCCTTCATCCCAAGCGCTAATATCACTCAGCACCTCACCATCACTCTTGGCCCTCGGCCACACTCGGTGGAACCACTCGAAAAGCCCCTCAACTTGGCTCCTGATTGCTCTGAATCTAGCCAAAACCAGTTCAACATTATTAAAATATACTCATGGAACACAACCCAATCGAAAATCATCAAATTAAACAAAAATCTCGAAATTCGGCCAAACCCGAGCCCCGGGCCCACATCTCAGAATCCAAAAATTTTTACATCATTAGAACCCTCGTCCTCCCACGATTCTATACATACCAAGAACACTAAAATCGGACCACAATTGCCATTCCAAAACCTCAAAAGAAACTCAATTCTTTCCTCTCATTTTTTCCAACTTTTTCCTACCCAAATCCTTCAATTTTCAAGCCTAATCTTAACAAAATAGCATAGGAACGAGATTAACAACCAAAGAACTTACCTTTGCTGAAGAACCTTGAAATTCTCTCTCAAAACCACCTTCAATGGACTCCTCCCGCATTCAAATTTGATGAAAACTAATAAATTTCGTGGAGGGGGCCTTTTATACTATTCTGCACAGTCATTTCCGCACCTGCGAACAATTGGCCGCACATGCGGACCCGCACCTGCGGTCCCAGGGTGCGCACCTGTGAAACTCACTTAATTGGCCAATTCTCGCACCTGCGACATCGCAGGTGCGACAAACTCCTCGTACCTGCGGACCTCTCCTACACAGTGAGAACTCGCACCTGCGACCTCCCTTTCCGCACCTGCGACTCCCCTTCCGCAGGTGCGAAAACACCAACAAACCAGCATAGTAGATTTCCAAAAATCACTCCAACTCCCCGTCAACCATCCGAAATCAATCCCGAGCCCCTCGGGGCCCCAACCAAACATACCAACATATCCCATAACATCATTCAAACTTAGTCGAGCCTTCGGAACACCAAAAACAACACGAAAACACCAAATTTACATCAATTTCAAGCCTAAGAACTTTGAAACTTCTAAATTTCGCCAACTATGCCGAAACCAACCAAAACACCTCCGATTGATTTGAAATTTTGCAGACATATCCAAAATAACATTATGAAACTGTTCCAACTTCCGGAATTCATTCCGACCTCGATAGCCTATTTTCCACTACCGACCGAAAATTGCCAAAAACTAACTTTCACTAATTCAAGCCTAATTCTACACCGGACATCACAAAAATATTCCAAACACACTTCTAAGTCTCAAATCACCTAACGAAGCTATTCGAGCCATAAAATCCGCATTCTGAGGTCGTATACCAATAAGCCAACTCTCAGTTGACTTCCTCAACTATCAGGCTACTTTAAAAGGCTAAATGACTAAACTCTCACCATAACCACTCCGGACCCAACCAACTGATCCAACACATAAAAAACAAGATAGCGATACATAACAAATGTAGAAATGGGGTAAATCTCACAGAACGACCAGTTGGGTCGTTACATCCTCCCCCTCTCAAACAAACGTTCGTCCTTGAACGGGTCTAGAAACATACCTGGAGCCTCGAATAAGTGAGGATATTTGTCTCGCATATCCTGCTCGGTCTCCCAGGTGGCATCCTCCACCGGTTTCCCTCTCCAGTGAACCTTTATTGAAGCTATATCCTTAGACCTCAGCTTCCTGACCTGTCGACCCAAAATAGCCATTGGCTCAACCTCATATGACATATCACCCTCGAGCTGAACCGTGCTGAAGTCCAAAACATGGGAAGGGTCACCAACATACTTCCGGAGCATCGAAACATGGAATACTGGATGAATACTCGATAAACTGGGAGGCATAGAAAGCCTATAAGCCACCTCCCCAACCCTCTGAAGTACCTCAAATGTCCCAATGAACCTGGGACTCAGCTTCCCTCTCTTCCCGAATCTCATAACACCCTTCATGGGTGACACCTTCAACAACACCTTATCCCCAAACATGAAAGACACATCTCGGACCTTCCGGTCTGCATAACTCTTCTTCCTAGACTGCACCGTGCGAAGCCATTTCTGAATCAACTTTGCCTCACTCAAAGCATCCCGAACCAAGTCTTTGCCCAATAGCCTAGCCTCGCCCGGATCAAACAAACTAACCAGAAATCTATACCTCATACCATACAAGGCCTCATACGGAGCCATCTGAATACTCGACTGATAGCTCTTATTATATGCAAACTCTGCTAGTGGAAGAAACTGATCCCATGAACCACCAAAGTCAATCACACAAGCACGCAACATGTCCTCCAAAATCTGAATGGTACGCTCCGACTGCCCGTCGGTCTTACGATGAAACATTGTGTTCAACTCAATCTGAGTACCCAACTCTCTCTGCACGGCTCTCCAAAACTGAGATGTGAACTGAGTGCCTCTGTCGGAAATGATAGAAACTGGAACCCCATGCAAACGGAATATCTCCCTGATATAAATCTCAGCTAACCTCTCTGATGAATACGTAGTACCAACAAGAATGAAGTGCGCGGACTTGGTCAGTCGATCCACAATACCCCATATAGCTTCAAACCTCCTCGAAGTCTGTGGGAGTACAACTACGAAGTCCATGGTGATCCGCTCCCACTTCCACTCCGATATATTAAACCTCTTAAGTAATCCACCAGGTCTCTGGTGCTCATACTTGACCTTCTGACAGTTGAGACACCGAGCCACAAACTCCACAACATCCTTCTGCATTCTCCTCCACCAATAATGCTGCCTCAAATCCTGATACTTCTTTGCGGCACCCGGATGGATAGAATACCGCGAACTTTGAGCCTCTGCTAGAATCAAATCTCGAATTCCATCTACATTGCTCATGCAAATCTGGACCTGCATCCTTATGACCCCATCATCACAAATATCCACATCTCTGGCATCACCGCGACGGACCCTGTCCTGAAGAACAAGCAAACGTGGATCATCATGTTGGCGTGCTCTAATCTGATCGTAAAGAGAAGACCTGGAGGCTACACAAGCCAACACCCGCGGGGGCTCTGATAAATCCAATATCACCAAATGACCTGCTAAGGCCTGAACATCAAGAGCTAATGGTCGCTCTGCTACTAGAAGGTAAGATAAACTCCCCAAACTCTCTGCTCTACGACTCAAGTCATCGTCCACTACATTGGCCTTCCCCGAATGATACAATATAGTGAAATCATAATCCTTGAGGAGCTCTAACCATCTCCTCTGACGCAAATTCAAGTCCTTCTACCTCAGCAGATACTACAAAATGCGATGATTAGTTAAAATATCACACTGCACTCCATATAGATAATGCCGCCAAATCTTCAAGGCATGAACAATGGTAGTTAACTCAGGATTGTGCACTGGATAATTATTCTCGTGCACCTTCAACTGTCTGGACGCGTAGGCAATCACCCTACCGTCCTGCATACAATACCGCTCCCAAGCCAACTCTAGAAGCATCACAATAAACTAAGAACTTTAACTAGCAGGCAAAACTAGTACTGGAGCGGTAGTCAATGCTGACTTAAGCTTCTGAAAGATCTCCTCACACTCATCGGACCATCTGAGTAGAGCGCCCTTCTGGGTCAATCTGGTCAAAGGCAAAGCAATCGAAGAGAATCCCTCCACAAAGTGACGGTAATATCCCACAAAAGCAAGGAAACTCCTAATCTATGTAGCTGAGGACGGTCTGGGCCAAATCTGCAGCGCCTCTATCTTCTTTGGATCAACCTGAATCCCCTCACTAGACACTACGTGCCCCAAGAAAGCTACCGATCCCAGCCAAAACTCACACTTGGAGAATCCCGCATAAAGTTTCTCCTCCCTCAATCTCTGTAACACCACTCTCAAATGTTAAGCATGCTCTTCATGCCTACGAGAATAAACCAGGATGTCATGAATGAACACAATGACGAAGGAATCAAGATAAGGCTGAAACACGTTGTTCATCAATTGCATGAATGCAGCTGGGGCATTGGTCAGCCAAAATGACATAACCAATAACTCATAATGACCATACCTGGTCATGAAAGCAGTCTTCGGCACATCAGAATCCCGAATCCTCAACTGATGGTACCCAGATCTCAAATCAATATTGGAAAATACTCTGGCTCCCTGAAGCTGGTCAAACAAATCATCAATACAGAGCAAGGGATATCGGTTCCTCACCGTAACCCTATTCAACTGCCGATAGTCAATACACATACGCATGGACCCATCCTTCTTCTTAACGAACAACATCGGTGAACCACAAGGTGACACACTAGGCTGAATGAACCCCTTATCCAGGAGCCTCTAAAGCCGCTCCTTCAATTCCTCTAGCTCCGCTGGCGCCATACGATATGGTGGAATAGAAATAGGCTGAGTGCCTCGTACCAGGTCAATACCAAAATCAATATTCCTGTCAGGTGGCATGCCTGGCAGGTCTGCAGGAAACACATTCGGAAAATCACGGACCACAGTAACTGAATCAATAGCGGGAATATCACCACTGACAACCCTCACAAAGGCCAAATAAGATAAACACCTCTTTTCAACCATGCACCGAGCCTTCAGGTAAGAAATCACCCTGCTAGGCATATACTCGGAAGAACCTCTCCACTCAACCCTCGGACACCCCGGCATAGATAAGGTCACGGTGTTAGCATGACAATCAAGAACATCATGGCACGGAGATAACCAATCCATGCCCAATATCACATCAAAATCGACCATGTTGAGTAACAGTAGGTCCACTCGGGTCTCCAGACCCCCAATAGATATAGAGCACGACTGATACACACGGTCCACAACAACAGTATCTCCCACCGGAGTCGACACATGAACAGAGGTGACTAGAGACTCACGGGGCATGCCTAGAAAATCGGCAAAATATGAAGAAACATAGGAATATGTGTAACCAGGGTCAAATAAAGCCAAGGCATCACAGCAACAGACTAAAACAATACCTGGAATCATGTCATATGAGGCAATGGTATCCGGCATGGCTGGAAATGCATACATACGAGCCTGACCTCCCCTTCTAGAGCGGCCTCTGGCTGACTGATCACAACCCCTAGCTGACTGGGCGGGTGGTGAAGTGACTAGAGCTGAAGTCGAGGGATGGACTCTCTGCTAAGAAGATCAACCGGAACGGCAGGGACACTTCCTCCACCCATGCCCGAACTCTCCTGGAGCTGGTGGAGGGGACTGATAGAAAGCCCTAGCACCTATACGGCCATTGGAAGACTCCTGTATAGATGAACCCCGAACTGGAACTGATCGAGCTACACTCTTAGTTGGGAGGGCACCAAATGAAGTACGGCCCGACTGAGAACCACGGGGACCCTGCCTCGAAGATGCACCACTATAAGTTGGGCGGCCTAACTGAGGAGGCCTGAATGAACGGCCCGTACCCTGCTAAAACTGTCCCCTAAAGGGAGCACCACTGGAATTGCCCAAACCACGAGGCCTCTTGGCCTCCCTCTCCTCCCGCTCCTGGCGGCGAACAAACTCAATATCTCGAGCTATATCAACAACTTGCTTGAATGAAGCACCCGATACTCTCTCTCAAGTCATAAACAACCGAAGCTGATAAGAAAGACCTCTATGAACCTCCTCACCCTCTCCCTATCAGTAGGGATAATCGCAGAAGCATGCCTAGCCAACTCGGAAAATCTCATCTCGTACTGAGTGACTGATAACTCTCCCTAGCGCAGCTGCTCAAACTGCCTACACTGCTCCTCTCTGTGGGATTGAGGAACATACTTCCCCAAAAAGAGCGTGGAGAACTGCTCCCAGGTAAGAGGTGCTGAACCAACCGGTCTACGCCTATCTAAAGACTCCTACCAAGTAAAGGAAGCACCCGCAAACTGAAAGGTAACAAACGAGATCCCACTGGTCTCTAGAATACCCGCGGTGCGCAGTATCCTCTCCACTTATATAGAAATCCCTGGGAATCCTCGCCGTCTGTACCGTTGAAAGTAGGAGGCTGAAAACTGCTGAATCTCTCCAACCTGCGCTGCTCGTCCTCGGGCATAGCAGAGACCACATAATCCTGAATCGGAGCTGCTGGCTGAGCTGGGGCTGCTCCCAGCGCCTGAACGCCCTGTGCAGCCTGCTCAGGTGCCCGGGCAACTGGAGTCTGATTGCCTCCCCCGGCCTGAGCTGCGGTGGTAGAAGAAGACATGGAAACGGCCTAAGCCAAACCGGTGCATACTGACAATATCTGAGACAGGGCCTCCTGAAGACCTGGAATAACATAGGCACTGCTGGTTCCTGGGCATATACTCGGAAGAACCTCTCCACTCAACCCTCGACACCCTGGCATAGCTAAGGTCACGGTCTTAGCGTGACAATCAAGAACATCATGGCACGGAGATAACCAAACCATGCCCAATATCACGTCAAAATCGACCATGCTGAGTAATATTAGGTCCACTCGGGTCTCCAGACCCCCAATAGATATAATGCACGACTGATACACACGACCCACAACAACAGTATCGCCCACCGGGGTCGACACATAACAGAGGTGACTAGAGACTCACAGGGCATGCCCATAAAACCGGCAAAATATGAAGAAATATAGAAATATGTTGAACCAGGGTCAAATAAAGCCAAGGCATCATGGCAACAGACTAAAACAATACCTGCAATCACGGCATATGAGGCAACTACATCTGGCCTGGCTTGAAATGCATAGATACGAGCCTGACCTCCCCCTCTAGAGTAGCCTCTGGCTGATTGACCACCACCCCGGACTGACTGGGCGGGTGGTGACGTGATTAGAGCTGAAGTAGAGGGCTTGCCCCTCTTAAGAGAAGATCCACCAGAACGGCGGGGACACTTCCTCCACCCATGCCCAAAATTTCCACACTCAAAACAACTACCTGGAGTTGGAGACGGGGACTGATAGAAAGCCCTAGCACCGGTACGGTTACTGGAAGACTCCGGTATAGATGAACCCTGAACTGAAGGTGCTCGAGATGCACTCAGAGCTGGGAGGGCACCAAATGAAGTACGGCCCGACTGAGAACCACGGGGACCCTGCCCCGAAGATGCACCAATATAAGTTGTGCGGCCTGACTAAGGAGGCCTGAATGAACAACCCCTACCCTACTGAAACTGTCCCCTCAAGGGAGCACCACTGGAACTGCCCGAACCAGGAGGCCTTTTGGCCTCCCTCTCCTCCCGCTCCTGGCGGCGAACATACTCAATAGCTCGAGCTATATCAACAACCTGGTCGAATGAAGCACCCGATACCCTCTCTCGAGTCATAAACAACCGAAGCTGATAAGAAAGACCTCTACGAACAACCTCACCCTTTCCCTATCAGTAGGGATAATCTCAGAAACATGCCTAGCCAACTCGAAAAATCTCATCTCGTACTGAGTGACTGATAACTCTCCCTGGCGCAGCTGCTCAAACTGCCTACGCTGCTCCTCTCTGTAGGACTGGGGAACATACTTCTCCAAAATGATCGTGGTAAACTGCTTCCAGGTAAGAGGTGATGAACCAACCGGTCTACGCCTCTCGAAAGACTCCCACCAATTAAAGGCAGCACCCTCAAACTGAAAGGTAACAAACGAGACCCCACTAGTCTCCAGAATACCCGCGGTATGTAGTATCGTCTTGCACCTATCTAGAAATCCCTAGGCATCCTCACCCTCTATACAGATGAAAGTAGGAGGTTGAAGTCTCCTGAATCTCACCAACATGCGCTGCTCGTCCTCGGGCATATCAGGGACCACATAATCCTTAACCGGAGCAGCGGGCTGAGATGGGGCTGCTCCCGGTGCCTGAACACCCTGTGCAGCCTGCTCAGTTGCCCGGGCAGCTGGAGTCTGATTGCCTCCCCCGACCTAAGCTGTGATGGCAGAAGAAGACATGGCAACGACCTGAGCCAAACCGGTGCATACTGACAATATCTGAGACAGAGCCTCCTGAAGACCCGGAATAACCATAGGCACTGCTGGTGCCTGAGCCTGTCTCGCTGGGACACCATCGGCGGGAACCTGATCATGATCAATAGGGGGATTTTGAGGTACTGCCCTAGCTTCTGCGGGGGCTGGCCCCTACCTCTACCACAGCCTTGACCGCGGCCTCGACCTCTCACTGGTCTAGCCTGTGACTGGTCACCCTGATCGGTATGGCGTGTCCTCACCATCTGTGACAGAATGAAACAACATAAGTTTTCAAGAATCAATATATCAGCACGAAAGAGTTCAAGAAAGATAAAATGTTTCCTAAAAGTTTGGCATCCTCTCGAAGATAAGTACAGACGCTCTGTATCGATATCTGTCCCGCATCTCCCGCTCGGTCTCCCAGGTGGCATCCTCCAACGGTTGTCCTCTCCACTGAACCTTCACTAAGCTATATCCTTAGACCTCAGCTTCCTGACTGTCGACCCAAAATAGCCACTAGCTCTACCTTATATGACATATCACCCTCGAGATGAACCGTGCTGAAGTCCAAAACATGAGAAGGGTCACTAACATACCTCCGTAGCATCGAAACATGGAATACTGGATGAATACTCGATAAACTAGGAGGCATAGCAAGCCTATAATCCACCTCCCCAACTCTCTGAAGTAACTCAAATGGCCCAATGAACCTGGGACTCCGCTTCCCTCTCTTCCCGAATCTCATAACACCCTTCATGGGTGACACTTTTAGCAACACCTTATCCCTAACCATGAAAGACACATCTCGGGCCTTCCGATCCGCATAACTCTTCTGCTTAGACTGAGCCGTGCGATGCCGCTCCTGAATCAACTTTGCCGTACTCAAAGCATCCTGAACCAAGTCTGTGCAAAATAGCCTAGCCTCGCCCGACTCAAACCAACCAACTGGAGATCTACACCTCCTATCATACAAGGCCTCATACGGAGCCATATGAATACTCGACTGATAGTTGTTATTATATGCAAACTCCGCTACTGGCATAAACTGATCTTATGAACCACCAAAGTCAATCACACAAGCGCGCAACATGTCCTCAAAAATCTGAATGGTACGCTCCGACTTCCCATCGGTCTAAGGATGAAATGCAGTGCTCAACTCAACCTGAGTACCCAACTCTCTCTCCGTGGCTCTCCAAAACTGAGATCTGAATAGAGTGCCTCTATCGGAAATGAGAGAAACTGGAACCCCATGCAAACGGAATATCTCTATGATATAAATCTCAGCTAACCTCTCTGATGAATACGTAGTACCAACAGGAATGAAGTGCACGGACTTGGTCAGCCGATCCACAATAACCCATATAGCATCAAACATCCTCGAAGTCCGTGGGAGTCCAACTACGAAGTCCATGGTGATCCGCTCCCACTTGCACTGCAGAATATCAAACCTCTGAAGCAATCCACCAGGTCTCTAGTGCTCACAGTTAAACTGCTGACAGTTGAGACACCGAGCCACAAACTCCACAACATCCTTATTCATTCTCTTCCACCAATAATGCTGCCTCAAATCCTGATACATCTTTGCGGTACCCGGATGGATGGAATACCGAGAACTATGAGCCTCTGTTAGAATCAAATCTCGAAGTCCATCAACATTGGGCACGCAAAACCGACCCTGCATCCTCATGACCCCATCATCACCAATAACCAGATCTCTGGAATCACCGCGACGTACCATGTCCTGAAGAACAAGAAAACGTGGATCATCATACTAGCGTGCTCTAATCTGATCATATAGAGAAGACCTAGAGGCTACACAAGCCAACACCCACGGGGGCTCTGATAAATACAATCTCACCAAATGACCTGCTAAGGCTTGAACATCAAGAGCTAATGGCCGCTCTGCTACTGGAAGGTAAGCTAAACTCCCCAAACTCTCTGCTCTGCGACTCAAGGCATCGGCCACTACATTGGCCTTCCCCGGATGATACAAGATAGTGAGGTCATAATCCTTGAGGAGCTCTAACCATCTCCTCTGACGCAAATTCAAGTCCTTCTACCTCAGCAAATATTGCAAACTGTGATGATTAGTGAAAATCTCACACTGCACTCCATACAGATAATGCCGCCAATTTTCAAGGCATGAACAATGGCAGCTAACTCAAGATCATGCACTGGATAATTCTTCTCGTGCACCTTCAACTGTCTGGACGCGTAGGCAATCACCCTACCCTCCTGCATCAATACCGCTCCCAAGACAACTCTAGAAGCATCACAATAAACTGTGTAAGAACCCGAACAACCAGGCAAAACTAGCACTGGAGTTGTAGTCAATGCTGACTTGAGCTTCTGAAAGCTCTCCTCACACTCATCGAACCATCTGAATAGAGCGCCCTTGTGGGTCAATCTGGTCAAAGGCGAAGCAATCAAAGAGAATCCCTCCACAAAGCGACGGTAATATCCCGCCAAACCAAGGAAACTCATAATCTCTATAGCTGAGGACGGTCTAGGCCAACTCTGCACCGCCTCTATCTTCTCTGGATCGACCTGAATCCCCTCACTAGACACTACGTGCCCCAAGAAAGCTACCGATCCCAGCCAAAACTCACACTTGGAGAATCTCGCATAAAGCTTATCCTCCCTCAATCTATGTGACACCACTCTAAAATGCTGAGCATGCTCTTTCTGGCTACGAGAATAAACCAGGATGTCATGAATGAACACAATGATGAAGGAATCAATATAAGGCTGAAACATGTTGTTCATCAATTGCATTAACGCAGCTGGGGCGTTGGTCATCCCAAATGACATCACTAAGAACTCATAATGACCATACCTGGTTCTGAAAGTAGTCTTCGGAACATCAGAATCCCGAATCCTCAACTGATGGTACCCAGATCTCAAATCAATCTTGGAAAGTACTCTGGCTCCCTGAAGCTTGTCAAACAAATCATCAATACGGGGCAAGGGATACCAGTTCTTCACCGTAACCCTATTCAAGTGCCGATAGTCAATACACATACGCATGGACCCATCCTTCTTCTTAACGAACAACACCAATGCACCACAAGGTGACACACTAGGCCGAATAAACCCCTTATCCAGGAGCCCCTGAAGCTGTTCCTTCAATTCCTTTAGCTCCTCTAGTGCCATACGATATGGTGGAATAGAAATAGGTTGAGTGCCTGGCACCAGGTCAATACCAAAATCAATATTCCTGTCAAGTGCCATGCCTGGCAGGTTTGCAGGAAACACATCCGGAAAATCATGGACCACAGGAACTTAATCAATAGCAAGAGTCTCACCACCGACATCCCTCACAAAGGCCAAATAAGATAAACACCCCTTTTCAACCATGGACCGAGCCTTCAGGTAAGAAATCACCCTACTAGCCATATACTCGGAAGAACCTCTCCACTCAACCCTCGGACACCCCGGCATAGATAAGGTCACGGTATTAGCATGACAATCAAGAACATCATGGCACGGAGATAACCAATCCATGCCCAATATCACGTCAAAATCGACCATGCTGAGTAACAGTAGGTCCACTCGGGTCTCCAAACCCCCAATAGATATAGTGCACGACCAATAGACACGGTCCACAACAATATTATCGCCCACCGGAGTCGACACATGAAGAGAGGTGAATAGAGACTCACGGCACATGCCCAGAAAATAGGCAAAATATGAAGAAACATAGGAATATGTGAAACCAGGGTCAAATAAATCCAAGGCATCACGGCAACAGACTAAAACAATACCTGCAATCATGGCATCTGAGGTAACTGCAACCGGCCTGGCTGGAAATGCATACATACGAGCCTGACCTCCCCCTCTAGGGCGGCCTCTAGCTGACTGACCGACCACCCTGGCTGACTGGGCAGGTGGTGAAGTGACTGGAGCTGAAGTCGAGGGTTGGCCCCTCTGTTGAGAAGATCCACCGGAACGGCGGGGACACTTCCTCCACCCGTGCCCGAACTCTCCACACTCAAAACAACTACCTGAAGCTGGAGGCGGGACTGATAGAAAGCCCTAGCACCTGTACGGCTACTGGAAGACTCCTGTATAGGTGAACCCTGAACTGGAGGTGCTCGAGCTGCACCCTGAGTTTGGAGGGTACCAAATGAATTACGGCCCGACTGAGAACCACGGGGACCCTACCCCGAAGATGCACCACTATAAGTTGGGCAGCCTGCTTGAGGAGGCCTGAATGAACGAGCCCCTACCCTGCTGAAACTGCCCCCTAAAGGGAGCACCACTCGAACTGCCCGAACCACGAGGCCTCTTGTCCTCCCTCTCCTCCCGCTCCTACTGACGAACAAACTCAATATCTCGAGCTATATCAACAACCTTCTCGAATGAAGCACTCGATACTCTCTCTCGAGTCATAAATAATCGAAGCTGATAAGAAATACCTCTACGAACCTCCTCACCCTCTCCCTATCAGTAGGGATAATCTCAGAAGCATGCCTAGCCAACTCAGAAAATCTCATCTCGTAATGAGTGACTGATAACTCTACCTGGCGCAGCAGGTAAAACTGTCTACGTTGCTCCTCTGTGGGACTAAGAAACATACTTCTCCAAAAAGATCATGGAGAACTGCTGCCAGGTAAGAGGTGTTGAACCAACCGATCTACGCCTCTCGAAAGACTCCCACCAAGTAGAGGCAGCACCCGCAAACTGAAAGGTAACAAACGAGACTCCAATGGTCTCCAGAATACCCGCGGTGCGAAGTATCCTCTGGCACCTATCTAGAAATACCTGGGCATCCTCGCCCTCTGTACCGCTGAAAGTAGGAGGTTGAAGTCTACTGAATCTCTCCAACCTGCGCTGCTCGTCCTCGGGCATAGCAGGAACCACATAATCCTAAATCGGAGCAGCTGGTTGAGCTGGGGCTGCTCCCAGTGCATGAACACCCTGTGCATCCTGCTCAGGTGCCCGGGCAGCTGGAGTCAGATTTCCTCCCCCAGCCTGAGCTGTGGTGGTAGAAGAAGACATTGCAACGGCCTAAGCCAAACCGGTGCATACTGGCAATATCTGAGACAGGGCCTCCTTAAGACTTGGAATAACCATAGGCACTGCTGGTGCCTGGGTCTGTCCCACTGGGACACCATCGACGGGAACCTGATCATGATCGATAGGGGCATCTTGATGTACTGCCCCGACTGCTACGCGGGCTGGCCCCTACCTCTACCACGACCTCGACCGCAGCCTCGACCTCTCGCTGGTCTTGTCGGTGACTGGTCACCCTGATCGGTATGGCGTGTCTCACCATCTGTGAGAGAATGAAACAACGTAAATTCAGATTTCAAGAATCAATAGATCAGCACGAAAGAGTTCAAGAAAGATAGAATGTTTCCTAAAAGTTTGGCAGCCTCTCGAAGATAAGTGCAGACGTCTCCGTACCGATATTTGTCCCGCAGCTCCCGCTCGGTCACCCAGGTGGCATCCTCTACCGGCTGTCCTCTCCACTGAACCTTTACTGAAGCTATATCGTTAGACCTCAGCTTCCAGACTGTCGACCCAAAATAGCAACTGGCTCTACCTCATATGAGATATCACCCTCGAGAAGAACCGTGCTAAAGTCCAAAACATGGGAAGGGTCACCAACATACTTCCGGAGCATGGAAACATGGAATACTGGATGAATACTCGATAAACTGGGAGGCATAGCAAGCCTATAAGCCACCTCCCCAACCCTCTGAAGTACCTCAAATGGCCCAATGAACCTGGGACTCATCTTTCCTCTCTTCCCAAATCTCATAACACCCTTCATGGGTGACACCTTCAACAACACCTTATCCCCAACCATGAAAGACACATCTCGAACCTTCCGGTCCGCATAACTCTTCTTCTTAGACTGTGCGGTGCGAAGCCGCTCCTGAATCAACTTTGCCATACTCAAAGCATCCTGAACCAAGTTTGTGCCAAATAGCCTAGCCTCGCCGGCTCAAACCAACCAACTGGAGATCTACACCTCCTACCATACAAGGCCTCATACAGAGCCATCTGAATACTCGACTGATAGTTGTTATTATATGAAAACTCCGCTACTGGCAGAAATTGATCCCATGAACCACCAAAGTCATTCATACAAGCACGCAAAAAGTCGTCCAAAATCTGAATGGTACGCTCCGACTGCCCGTCGATCTGAGGATGAAATGTGGTGCTCAACTCAACCTGAGTACCCAACTCTCTCTGCACGGATCACCAAAACTGAGATGTGAACGGGTGCCTCTGTCACAGAAATTGGAACCCCATGCAAATGGACAATCTCCCCGATATAAATCTCAGCTAACCTCTCCGATGAATACGTAGTACCAACAGGAATGAAGTGCGCGGACTTGGTCTGCCGATCCACAATAAACCATATAGCATCAAACTTCCTTGAAGTCCGTGGGAGTCCAAATACGAAGTCCATGGTGATCCGCTCCCACTTCCACTCCGGAATATCAAACTTCTGAAGCAATCCACCAGGTCTCTAGTGCTCATACTTGACCTGCTCACAGTTAAGACACCGAGCCACAAACTCCACAACATCCTTCTTCATTCTCCTCCACCAATAATGCTGCCTCAAATCCTGCTACATCTTTGCGGCACCCGGATGGATGGAATACCGCGAACTATGAGCCTCTACTAGAATCAAATCTCGAAGTCCATCTACATTGGGCACGAGAATATGACCCTGCATCCTCATGACCCCATCATCACCAATAACCACATCTTTGGCATCACCGCGACGTACCCTGTCCAGAAGAACAAGAAAATGTGGATCATCATACTAACGTGCTCTAATCTGATCATAAAGAGAAGACCTGGAGGCTACACAAGCCAACACCCGCGGGGGCTCTGATAAATACAATCTCACCAAATGACCTGCTAAGGCCTGAACATCAACAGCTAATGGCCGCTCTGCTACTGGAAGGTAAGCTAAACTCTCCACACTCTCTGCTCTGCGACTCAAGGAATCGGCCACTACATTGGCCTTCCCCGGATGATACAAGATAGTGAGGTCATAATCCTTGAGGAGCTCTAACCATCTCCTCTGACGCAAATTCAAGTCCTTCTACCTCAGCAGATACTGCAAACTGTGATGATCAGTGAAAATCTCACACTGCACTCCATACAGATAATGCCGCCAATTTTCAAGGCATGAACAATGACAGCTAACTCATGATCGTGCATTGGATAATTCTTCTCGTGCACCTTCAACTGTCTGGACGCGTAGGCAATCACCCTACCGTCCTACATCAATACCGCTCCCAAGACAACTCTAGAAGCATCACAATAAACTGTGTAAGAACCCGAACCAGCAGGCAAAACTAGTACTGGAGTTGTAGTCAATGCTGACTTGAGCTTCTGAAAGCTCTCCTCACACTCATCGAACCATCTAAATAGAACGCCCTTCTGGGTCAATCTGGTCAAAGGCGAAGCAATCAAATAGAATCCCTCCACAAAGCGACGGTAATATCCCGCCAAACCAAGGAAACTCGTAATCTCTATAGCTGAGGACGGTCTAGGCCAAATCTGCACCGCCTCTATCTTCTCTGGATCGACCTGAATCCCCCCACTAGACACTACGTGCCCCAAGAAAGCTACCGATACCAGCCAAAACTCACACTTGGAGAATCTCGCATAAAACTTCTCCTCCCTCA
Organism: Nicotiana paniculata; assembly: GCA_005239505.1. NCBI lineage: Eukaryota > Viridiplantae > Streptophyta > Magnoliopsida > Solanales > Solanaceae > Nicotiana > Nicotiana paniculata. Next base: position 14,679 of record ML312130.1, on the reverse strand, counting down.
TTCGCTGTAAATATTCCAAAAACTAACTTTCGCCAAAAACTCCTAAGTCCGAACTAACTTTCGCCAAAAACTAACTTTCGCCAATTCAAGCCTAATTCTACACCGAACATCACAAAAGTATTCCGAATACACTCCTAAGTCCCAAATCACCTAACGAAGCTATTCGAGCCATAAAATCCTCATTCCGCGGTCGTTTACCAATAAGTCAACTCTGAGTTGACTTTCTCAACTATTAGGCTACTTTAAAATGCTAAATGCCTAAACTCTCACCATAACCACTTCGGACCCAAAACAACTGATCCAACACATCAAAAAAAGATAGTGATACATAACATGCAGAAATAGGGGAAATGGGGTAAATCTCACGGAACGACCGGTCAGGTCGTTACAAATAATGTCTCATACTTTAGTGGATTTCGTTGTTGATTTTAATACTAACACAATCCCTTAAGTGGAAAAAGAGTTACAACTCTTCAACGGGTCTAATCCAGGAATTTGGACCCTATGTACTGACGGCTCTTCTAACATAAAAAGAGTCGGGTTGGGAATTATTTTAATATCACCTGCAGGTGAAAAGATACGACAAGCCATTAAATGTTATCCCATAACTAACAATGAAGCAGAGTACGAAGCTGTCATTGCAGGGCTTGAACTAGCACGATAACTCTCAATCGAGCAAATCGTGATCAATAGTGACTCTCAACTAGTGGTAAACTAGATGCAGGGCACTTATACAGCAAAAGAGGCTCGGATGCAACAATATCTGGAAAAGGTACGAGACCTAGCAAGCCAATTCCATTCATGGAAAGTTATGCAAATACCAAAGGAGCATTAGCTAACCTCGTAGTAGTTGACGACATAACAAATAAAGACAATGCAATTGTCATACACCTATTTCATTCAGCAATCGACCAGGACAAAAATGACGTAACATTTAACAATTTAACCTGGGATTGGAGAAACAAAATTGTAAACCTTTTGTAGAACGGCCCCGTTCCTGAAGATAGAAAAGCAGCTCAAGCACTTCGCCGAAAAGTTGTGCGGTACTTCCTAGTTCGTGAAACTTTATACCGTAAAATGTTTGGAGGTCCCCTAGAAAAGTGCCTTGGACCCAATCCAACGGAGTACGTGATAAAGGAAGTACACGAAGGACACTACGGAAACCATGCACGAGCAAGATCCTTAGTCAAAACCCTAATTAGAGCAGGGTACTATTGGCCTAAAATGGAGGAAGATCCTGAGACCTTCGTAGCTAAATGTGGCAAATGTCAGCGATATGCCAACAATATGCACCGGCCAGCATAATTACTCCACCCAGTGGTGTCACCATGGCCATTCATGAAATGGGGCATGGATATAGTGGGACCCCTTCCCCCAGCTAAGCAAAAGGTTCGGTTCTTACTCGTATTAACTGATTATTTCACAAAATGGGTGGAGGCAGACTCTTTTAAATAGGTACGAGAGAAAGAAGTGAAAGCTTCATATGGCGACACATAATATGCTACTTTGGAATACCAAAGGAGATCATATGTCACAATGGCCCACAATTCATAGGCTCACAAATCACATATTCTTTGAAAGCTGGCAAATCAAGCGAATCACTTCATCACCATATCACCCCGTGGCTAATGGGCAAGCCGAGTCAACAAACAAAGTCATTGTCAACAACTTAAAGAAACGGTTGGAAAAAGCCAAGGGAAACTTTCCTGACGAGCTACCGACAATATTATGGGATTACAGAACTTCCACAAAAGTATCCATAGGAGAAACTCCATTTGCACTTGTCTACGGTTCAGAAGCATTAATACCAGTGGAAATCGGCAATCCAAGCACGATATTCACAACGGCAATGGAAGAAACAAACAATTATGTTTGATTGTTTTTGGTGTTCCGAAGGCTCGACTAAGTTTGAATGATGTTATGGGATATGTAGGTATGGTTGGTTGGGGCCCCGAGGGGATCGGGATTGATTCGGATGGTTGACGGGGAGTTGGAGTGATTTTTGGAAAATCTGCTCTGCTAGTTTGCTGGTGTTTTCGCACCTGCGGAAGGGGAGTTGCAGATGCGATTGCGCAGGTGCGGAAGGGGAAGTCGCAGGTGCGAAGTCTGGATGTGTAGGAGAGGTCCGCAGGTGCGTAAGGGTGATCGCAGGCGCGAGATTTTGGCAGTTAAGTTGGTTATCACAGGTGCGCACCCTGGGACCGCAGGTGCGGGTCTGCAGATGCGACCAGTTGTCCACAGGTGCGGAAATGACTGTGCAAAATAGTATAAAAGAACCCCCTCCGCGAAGCTTATTAGTTTTTCAACAAATTGCATGCGGGAGGAGTCTATTGAAGGGGGTTTTGAGAGGGGATTTCCAGGTTTTCAGCAAAGGTGAGTTCTTTGATGTGTTAATCTCGTTCCTATGCTATTTTATTGAGATTAGGCTTGAAAATTTAAGAATATGGGTAGGAAAAAGTTGGAAAAATGGGAGGAAGGAATTGGGATTTCTTTTGAGGTTTTGGAATGGTAATTGTAGTCCAATTTTAGTGTTCTTGGAAGGTATAGAATCGTGGGAGACGAGGGTTCTACTGATGTAAAAAATTTTGAATTCCGAGACGTGGGCTCGGGGTTCGGGTTTGACCGAATTTCGAGATTTTGTTTAAATTTGATGATTTCGATTGGGTTGTGTTCCATGAGTATATATTGATGATGTTAACTGGTTTTTGGCTAGATTCGGAGCAATCGGGAGCACGCCGCAACAAGACAGTGATGGGGGAGAATATTTATGTTTTACTGATTTTAATTACAAAGATTTGGAAACTTTACTGTTTTATTCTATTGTTTTCCAATATCTTGCACATTTGGTTATTTTAAATTTAAGTTTGGAAACTTGGAAAGTTGTGTAAAAGTTTGGTGACAACCGAGGCCTGGAATAGGCGACTAAGTTATTTTATTTATTTATTGTTGCAGTTATATTTTCTTGTTCGTAGAATTGTTTTATTACTTTATTATATACATATATTGTTGCAGGTTAAGTTATAATTGACCCGCCTTACCCTCGTCACTACTTCATCGGGGTTAGACTCGGCACTTACTCAGTAAATGGTGCCGGTTGTATTGATACTACACTCTGCACTCTTTTGTACAGATCCATGTACCGACCAGCAGTAGAGATTTTTAGTAGCAGCCATCCATTATCCGGAGACACGAGGTATATCTGCCGGCGTTTGCAGATTCCGAGAATCTTCTCTTAGTTCATAGAGACTGTTTTATAATTTTCTTAAAACAGTTATATTATTTCTTTCATCCCATTGATTGTAGTATTCTTTAGTAGTTCGTGAATCGTGACACCAGACCCTGAGGTAGTCTTAGAGTTATTTATATAATTAGTTTGTGGCTCGGTCTATTTATTTGCTTATTATTTTATATTTTGAGTCATTCTTTGGAAACCATTAGATTAAGTTTACTTTAAATTTATTTTATTATGTTTAAATGGATAATAAAAGGAAAATAGCTAATCGAACTCTAACATTGGTTTGCCTAGCAAGTGTGGTGGTAGGCACCATCACGATGCCTAAGGTTGGGAATTTTGGTCGTGACAATAGCTGTGAGCATGAAAATTTTCACCTATTAAATACTCCTATAAAATTTGATAAATAATTTAATTTTATAGGTTTTTGTTGAATTTCAGTGTTTATTTGTGAATTATATATTGTATGATCATAATTCATATTTTAAAATTTATAAAATATAAAATAATAACAAGAATATTTTAAAACTTTTATTATCTTTTATAATTAGGTTTTTGATTTAATGTTATACTTAGGTGCATAATTTAATAATTTTATTATGGCTTCACCTTTAATTAACTCATTAGTTAAATTATAATTAGATGAAACTAGGTTAAAACTAATTAATATATTTTAGAATTTTAATTAGAATTGATTTAATTAATTTAATTAATTAGCCTAAGTTGTCTAAAAGGGCTAAAATCGGACTGGGCCATTTCAAAACAAACCCAAATCCCCTCCCAATACCCAAATAAACCCCATCCCAAAACACCTAACCCGTCCAAAACCCCACTTAATCAAACGACCACGTTTTGACCTTGCCCCATCCCAGTCGTTTGATCCTTTTCATCCAACGGCTCACAACTCCACATTCCCTTCCTATATAAGTGTCCTAACACACCTCCACCCCCCTTAGAATTCACCCCCCCCCCCCCCCCAATACCCTAACCTATCTCCCTCGTCTCTCTCTTTCCCTCACCGTCTCCGCCGCCTGAAAATTGCTTACCGGCGGCAGACCAACTCCAAATCACCCCAAAAATTAACCATACAATCTCCTTCCTCCCCTCAACCCACCAATATCGCGTCTATTTCCCAAGAAACCTCACCAAATTCTTTTAATTTTAGATCTAGAATTCGGAAACCCTAAACAATCGACCCTGGGCGAATTAGAGCAAATTAATGGCTCAAACCTACGTGAGTCACTTGCCTTTGACAATAGCAAGTGATTCATGTGGATTTGGCTCGTTTCAAACCCCGTCGAAATCCGGCCAAACCTGTTCTAACCTAACTGTTATCCCCTCTCTTATTTTCTTTAATTATTTGTATGTTGAAATCAATCGTTTAATTCTAGTGTCTGATTTTGCTGTTTATTACTGATTATCTTGTCTTAGACTAACTAGTTTGGGTTTAATGGGTTTCTTTTCTCTTTTATCAAATATTGTTTTGAATATTAGTATAGGTTTATTAGTTGATTCTCTATATGACTTAATCAGTGTTAATCTTCGTTAGGGTTTCCGGATTTTTTTTTCTCGGACGGTGTCCTCTTTTAAAAGTAATCTATTAGTTATTTAGGGGTATTGATTTACTCATGCATGTTTAAATAAATTAGGTTTAACCCTTGATTTGGTTGCTATAAATCGGAATTATCAGTCTGGGTTTCAATTTTCTTTAGTTGACTATTGCCTTTCAAGTTTACTTGTAGTTCCAATTTTAATGTTCATGACTCACTGAGTTTGATTCTAAATTAGGGTTTCATGTACCTTCATGATTCTCATTCTTCTTCCATTAGATGCTATTATAGGTTTAATCGTTGAACTTTTCTTTGTTTGTGACTCAATTGATTTTAGATTTTGGTTTAGGAATTCAGATTTTTCCTTTAACTGTTTCTTCCCTTAAAATAGTTTATTGGGATTAATTAACTAGCTTTCACCTTAGTCTAATCCTACATGTATTAGGAATGTTTGAACTAATAATTAGTCATGAATTCAAGTGCCTTTAATTGATTACTGATTTTCAGTTTAGTTATAGGTTAATCTTGATCTTTGTAATTCTTTGATTTTCACTATTAGGTTAGGTTGCATATTTTTCTTTAATTAATATGAAACAACCTATTAATCACTTATTTGTGTTAATGCAAATAACTTCCATGATTAAAGAATTACTTGTGATCAAAATTGAATTCTGATAGGATGTTAGTTGTGCATGATAAGTTGACTTAGGTTTACATTCTTTCTCCTAATTATCACACACTACTCTAAAGTATGTAATTGACTCCTAATTTTGGATAACTAACAAAGTCTAATTACTAAGCTAATCACACATGTTATGGACCAATTGAATTAGTTAGTCTAAATCCTGAAAATAACTCACTTAGTTTCAATTGTTTAGGTTTATTTCAAGTCACTATTGAAGAAGTTTAACTTTCAGCTTCTTCCCTAGTGTTAACTATTGAGTTTAGTCTCTTAATTAGGTCAAAATTAGTCAACAATAATAAATAACTTAACCCTGAACACTATGGCGATAACTTTAGGGGTATTTCAGGGTAGTTTAAAAATTTTAGGCGAGGAATCTTGGCTGTAACAGCTCAAGAGTATTCTACAATAAAGTTAAACATCGAAATAAAATAAGAAAGTTACTAAATCAGGTTTTTCTAGGTAAAATCAGTAATTTTCAGGGATAAAAAGGGGTTGTAAATAGAAAAACTTTCTAGAAATGGTACAGTTGTCCTAGCTGTTACAAAGATGCTGAAAATTGGATAAGAAGGATAGATGTATTGTACTATTTCAAATTTAAAAAGATAAGGAATATTCCTAAAATATACCTTACCTAGGTAGCCTATATAAAGGCTACTATATTCTGAATATTAGGGGGGAGAATTAAAAAAGGATTCAGTCTGAAATTTACACACACACACATTAGAGAGAATACTTTCTGAAAACACACTCACATAGATACTGCTCCGAAAAATACTCAAGATCCTGAAAATACTCCCTAAAAATACATACTACATTTTTCTTCTCTTTGAAAAAACAGATTACTACTTTGAAAAAACCAAAAATATTCTGAAAAAATACCAAGATGGATATTAAAACATTCTGAAAAAACTGCTTTATCTTGATTGATGTTTCTTCTGGAAAACTGGTCTATTTAGTTGTGATTTTCTGGAAAAAATGGTTGGTCTAGCTGTGGTTTTCTAGTTTTCAAATTGATTCATTGAAGGTAATTTTCTGGATATCTTCTGGGTTATTGCTGTTATTTCCATTGTTGATGTTCAAACTCCTGGTCTTTATATTTCTGACCTTTATTTGGTCATTCATTGTTGTTTTTGTCTTTAAAGGTATGTAACCATGTTTACATTGAATAAAATCATTGTTTGAACCTATTTTATTATCTATGTATTTGTGTTTTAGCTGTAGATTTAGATTATATGTGTTAGTCCATGCTTCGGTCTTGTTTATTGTCTTTGGATGGCATGAACAAACTATCTGGTTTGAATTTTGTTTTAAAATTCTTGAAAAGTGATGGCATGTGAAAAAATAGCATTAAGGAAGGTGAATCTGGACACCAATTGGTCAGATTCCCTTCATAAAAATGCACAAATGTTTGTTCTATTAAGAGTGCAGGTGTTTGGGATGTTTGGCTAAGAAATGGCACATGGTCTGCTTGATTAAAGCTGAGAAAGACAGTGTTAGAATCTGTTAGTTTAAGACATCACTGTTATTTAGATAAAAATGTAATTTAGATTTGACTAACTATGTAAAGTCATTTTTTATATCCATTTGTAAAACAATTAAATTCCCTTCCCCTTTAATTCTGGATTTCATGTTATTGTAATTAGTAGTACGGCTTGTACCATTTTTCTTAAACTTCAGGAGCGTTATATTTCCTCCTAAATATAATAGAAAGCACATGATCCTTAGGCCTTCTAAATGAAATCCATAGGAGAATGGGTCAGACTTGTAAAAGTGGTTAATAAGCCTAAACAAGTCTGAACCCAGGTCATTGGGCCTGGGGGTATAAAGCCCAATGTCTTAATACTGTATTTTAGTTTCAAAATTAATACAATCCTGTCTTAGTTAGAAATCTTGTTCATATAATCAACTAAAATTCAAATGCCATTAATTATTCCATGTGATTTCTGGTATGTATGAATTGAAACTTGACAACATGTTGTATTTTTTCGGGGCCTACATAAAAACGCAACTAGCCCAGTATATTTAGTACGAAGACTGGGCCAGATTTACAATACCTATAATAGGCACATTCCTTTCATTTAGGACCATAAATATTTTAATGGTCAGTACTGGAAGTTTACTAAAGCCAAACGACTTCCTGATTTAGCTCTACAAATTAAAACAAATAACTCATGGAAATAATAATTTGGTTTTGATACATAACTAAATCATCACGACTATGGGTACCGCCCCCGTGGCGTAGTCGTGATACGTAAATCTCACTTGGTGTGTATTTTATGCGACCCGACCACAACTTCAAACGATAATAAAATAAACATGTTGTAAATCGCGGGTGCATTTAATGTGATGCGGTTTTCAACGTGTCCAAAAACAACAAGTGCACGCCATCGTGACTTGTTTAAAAATAATTCCATAAATGTTAAAAGCATTTCAAAAGGTTTAAAAAATGCAAAGTAGGTTTACAACATGTAATTAATTAGATAATTAGGCCCATTATTAATAGTTAAGCGACCGTGCTACAACCACGGAATTCGAGAGTGCCTAACACCTTCTCCCGTGTTAAAAGAATTTCTTACCCGGTCTTCTGGTTCGCAGACTTTAAACAGAGTCAACTTTTCCTCGACTTGAGATTTTAAATAAATGGTGTCTCGGAACTCCGTAAAAAATCCGGGTGGCGACTCTGAAATTAAATAAAAAATTCCAAATTCGATTATGTCACTAAATTGGAAAAACTCTCTTATCCCCTCTCTCGGGTGAAAAAGGAGGTGTGACAGCTCTGGCGACTCTGCTGGGGATTGGACCTAGAATCTCTGGTTCAGGGTTCAAGAATTCAAGCTTAGAATAACTGTTATATTTGTCTTTATTATCTGATTTTACATGTTTGAACCTAATGTGCTAAATGCCGCTTTTTACCGCTTTGATATTATCTGGACTGTATATAAACTATTCTGAAACCCTCTTCTCTCTNCCCCCCCCCCCCCCCCGGCTCGAGCTGTGTGCTCGGGTAAGCCAGGTCTAGAACAAATCCCCAAGATTTAAACTTAGAATAACATAACCTCATGTTGGATCCCTAGTAGGTGCGTTGTTTGCATCATATGCATTTGACTTAGGGGACTCAACATAGGGGTTGGGTCCGTCTAGGACAGGTGAACCCGAAATGAAAGACCATCCTGATGCATCTTACCTGCTATGTGTACATTATTTGTTTCGGCTTGTTGTTGACCGGCTAAAGAAAGAAATTAACAGAAAAAACAAGAGTTAGGTAGGATAGAAAATTTAGCCGATTTTGAAAGCCTCGATATTTGAAAATACCTCGAAACTCTCTCAAAGTTTTTGAAAATAAATGGAATGAGTTAGTATCATATTTTTCAAAATTGACTCAAAACTTCATGAACTACGCATGTTTGATTCTTAACAGTGATGGGATACGTAGGCAACCCTCATCGGGTCCAACCATATTTTTGCGAAAAATAAAAAATAGAATATATCTATAAATAAATTTAGGTTATGCCGTTTTTGTCTAAATATCCAAAGATGTCCCAACAGGGCGCCGGAAGGCTGTTTTTGCAAGAATAGCCACTTATGGTCTTTTTCAAATTTTTGACCACTTAGCAAACACAGCCCTAAAATCTTCCTTCTTGAAGTGCTGAAGGGCCGTATTTGCAAAGGTAGTTCGTTTTTGAAATACAATTTTGGAAAAATAACACTCTTCCTTTTTAGGTAAAAATAAATCATGGTTTTTCTTTTAACCGATCACTTTAAATAAATGTGCAGGATAAGCACTATTGAAAATATACCTTTCAAAGTTGTAGAGGAAATCCTGATAGGACTCCATATGTGGTGGAATGACCTGGGGGAGGTCAGTAGAGGTGCTGCAATAAAAGCTTTAGGCTGGCTCACCGGCCTCTTGAAGATTAAACCAAGGCTAGACATAATTGAGGCTTTAATACCATTTTGGAATCCAGCGCACAACGTGTTCCATTTCTCTGATTTTGAGCTAACCCCTACACTTGAGAAGATAGCAGGCTATGCTGGCCTTAATGGGAATCTCTGGAGCCGAATACCCAGTGTCACCAAGAGCTGTAACTCCTCAAAAGTTCTTGGACCTTCTGATTATTATCCGGGAAGTCAAAGAGGAGAATTTGGCTGAAGGATTCTGCATATTCTACTTCCTCTACCGACGTTATGGGGACCCTGTGGTTTTGAGGCTCTAGATACCGGTTTAACTCACCAAGGGAATCAAAGCAAATGGGAAGCACGCCGGGGATTGGTCTTCGTGGTAGAATTCTTAGGTACCCTAATATGCCCAATGAGTGATGGATATATAATGTTGAGACTCGTAGGAGTGGCTGACTTCATGATCATAAAGGTCAATGGAACTCTTGTGCCAGTGATCGTAGCAGAAATCTATCAAGCTCAAATTGTTTGTCAATCATGGGGAATGTTCTTCGAGGGTTGAAATTCGCTCTTACAGATCTGGATGATAGAACACCTTTGTCATCGCCCAAGTTATATTAATACGGTCTGACTGGTCTCAATTGCATTGAAGAACATGAAAACCGGGTAGAGGGTCATGAGTTTCCGGAAGGTACGGAAGCATGGTTTGCTCATTTGGGTTCCTTCACTGCCAACCAAATTGAATGGACATTCGGTTGGCTCCCGGTCAACGAAGTTATTTATATGTCGGCCGAAGTGTGTTTTCTTCTATGAATGGGTCTTCGGAGTATTCAATCGTATGCCCCACATAGGGTTCTGCAACAGTTGGGAAGGCACCAAACTATTCCTCACGATGAAGATTTGAGTCGACAAGTCATTGAGCTATGTCCAAGAGCTGAATTCCCGGAAGATAAGGTCCACCAGATTTGACATTAATGTAGGTTTCTGGAGCCGCAGACTCGAGTAAGGGATTTTTCCAAAGGTAAGGTAGAGCCTAGATACACGGCCTGCTATGGTAGAAGGGGTAGAGACAATCAAGACCCTGAACGGACCGCCAAAAGTCCCCACGTACAACAATTCATTGATGAGGCACAAGAACAATGGAACTAGTTGGAAAAGGAGAAAGGCTACAGGGCTATGATAAGCAAATTGGAAGCATAAATCAGAGACATTAAATTTGAAAGTAGTTTGCAAGCCGCTTCAGATGAAGGGGAGAAGAAAAGGTTGGCCCAAGAAAATGAAGCTCTCCGAGCCCAGATTCAAAAGATGAAGATAGCTGCTGAAAATTTGGAGAGGGGCAGAACAGATGAAAAACTTATAAACGGTCTTAGGCAAAAAGTGTGCGATTATGGGGCTGATTTGGAACAAGCCGAAGATGAATTGGAAAGAACCCGGGCAAAGTTGGAAAAGAATGCAGAAGAACGTGCAAAGTTTGTTCAACAGCTGAAAGGAAAGTATGACAAAGAAGTCACAAATTTAAAGGAAAAACTAACTACTCTTGAGAACGAAATGGCTCAGCAAACAAAGAATTTTAAAGCGGAAAGGGAAAACTGTTATGCATTGATATCTCAATTGGAAGAAGATTTGCAGTAGTTACAAGAGCAAAACCATAAGGTTACCCAAGTTCTAGAGGCTAGATCTCAGCAAATTGGACGCCTACTCCAAGAAAAGGGCATCATTAGAGAAAGGATTAGAGGAATTGTTGATTATGTCGTCACAAAATGCCATGAGTGCGAGCATATGACCAGATCTACATTATTCACCACTGTGATGATTTTTGTCCGCCAGATAATGGACGACCTATATCGTCTCCAAGAATACATGGCACGCAGGCCCGCGGCGAGACCGATTGATGTCCCGCAGACCCCTGGAGTAGTAGTAGAGGCACTTATGTATTCATGATTTTCTTTTTCGAGTCTGTATTTCAGTTTCTTTTACAGTCTGGTTAGTCTACTTTGAGACTGTTTTGGTTTTTAGTTTTCAAGTATGTCGGAATCGTTGTAATAGAGGAAAATTAGAAGTTTTTATTTAATGGAAATTTGAAAATCAAAATGTTTCTTTCTTTTCGCCTTTATCCCTTGAACTACGTGATGATCTAATTCATGTGGCGTCATGATACGTAGGCAATCTATATAGGATTCGATCATAACCCTAAAAAGAAATAATTTAGAGAAGAAAAAAGAGAAAATATTGAAAAGGAGCAAAGAAAAGTAAAAATTCAAAATCTGAGAGACAACAAAAGCCTGGATGAGACATCCAACTGTTGCAAAACATGTAGAAAAACGTTTAACTATCTACGTGCATTGCATACCCCTCAAGTGCCCTGTGTGTTAAATGCCTCAATCTAACAGTTTTGTTGTGTATGTTGCTTCTCTTTTAAGGTTCTGTTTTTAGGTGGTTGGTTTTTGCGGTAATATGTCTTCACACCCATACTTCACGAGATCCAAAGGGAGTGTCGAAATGACATCAGAGAGTCACCTACCAATCATCAACTCCTCAGAGGAAAGCCCAATATCGGTTACCCCGACATCTGAGTCAGCAACTGCTGAAGAAAATAGGATACTGCATCGTCGCATGTTGGGGATGTGGGACGCTTGGTCTAACGGTAGATAAATACCCAGTTCCATCCCTGGTTTTGCCGAATTGATTTCCAGAAAAAGTGGAACCTCCAACGTCACTATAAGTTACCCGGCCACCCCATTCGGGTACCCAACTATGTCAACCCTTTTCACCAGAATGCCTTCTAAGGTTTTCCAACATATTTACCGCACCACCAATCTCTGCTACCGCACCGCCAACAATATCCAGGCTAGGTTTCGAGCCGTCGCCTTTACTTTCCAAACAACACCATTTCATTTGGACACGACTCATGTCACCCCAAACTCCTACCCTCAGCACCCTCGGTATGAATCTGCCATGGAACAAGAGAAAGCTATGAAGAAACCCGAGCAAGAAGAAATCACTCAGAAAATGAAAAGCATTGAACAAAGTCTTAAGAACATACAAGGCCAGAGTGGCCAGAAGAGTGTCTCTTATTTTAACTTGTGCATGTTTCCGCACGTTCATCTGCCCATCGATTTTAAGACTCCCAAATTTGAGAAGTACGATGGACGTAGAGACCCTATAGCCCACCTGAAAAGGTATTGCAATCAGTTAAGAGGAGCGGGCGGAAAAGAAGAACTCTTGATGGCTTAATTCAGGGAGAGTTTAACCGGAATTGCATCCGAATGGTATATGGACCAGGACATCTCCCACTGGCACATATGGGATGATTTGGCCCGAGATTTTGTCAGACAATTCCAGTACAACGTGGACATAGCTCCAAATAGAAACTATTTTTCCAATCACAAAAAGAAATCTTCAGAAAGCTTCAGAGAATATGATATCAAGTGGTTCTAACAAGAGGCCAGAGTAAAACCCCCAATGGACGAGACCGAGATGGTCAACGTCTTCTTCCAAGCCCAAGGGGCTGACTATTTCCAGAACATGATGTCTGCTATGGGCAAGCCGTTTGCAGAAGCCATAAATATTGGGGAGATGGTCGAAAATGGTTTGAAAACGGGTCGCATCCTGATCCAGTCAGCTATAAGATCCACTTCTCAAGCAATCCAGAACGGGTCGGGGAGTGCAGCAAACCGGAAAAAGAAAGAAGAAGTTGCAATGATGGCCTCAAGTCTGAGAAACCCTCGTCAACCCCGGGGTTACTTTTCCAACACCCCACGACATTACTACCCTTACCAAGATGTGGCATATGTCATGACGCCTCAGCCTTATCCAGTAATGAATGCCCAGTCGTACACCCGGCCGCAACAACATTATAACCAAAACCGAGATCCACCTCCCAAAAACAACCCCCCTCACAAAACCCCATATAATCCACGCCCTCCACAAAATAATTATAACACCCATCCCCGTGAGCCACCCAGAAAGGTTAACTTTACACCAATCGGTGAATCATATTCTAGCCTTTTCCCAAAACTGGTCCAAATGGGTTTGTTACAGCCTATGCCCCCAAACAGGAAAAACCTAGAATCCCCCTTCTACCGACCCGGTACTCGATGTGCTTATCATTCAGGAGGAGGACACGATACTGAGGATTGTTATACCCTCAAGCGGGAGGTCAAAAATTTAATAGAACAAAAGCGGGTGGTGTTGAGGGATGAAGAAGTTCCCAACGTGACCAATAACCCATTGCCGGCTCATAATAACGAGCTCGTCATTGGGATCATCTGTGAGGACCAAGAGTTCAACCCAAACTTCAAGGCTATCTGTCACGACCCCAAATCCTAAACCGGCCGTGATGGCGCCTATCGTGGAACTAGGCTAGCCGACTACCGAATGTTCACAATTTCTTTTGAAAATCCCAATCAAGTTTCAAGCATTTCATAAAATATACATAAATTACTGAATAAAGTAGGCAAATTATACAGTACCGCAAACCCTAAAACCCGGAGCCAACATGTCATGAGCATCTAGAGGAATAAGCCCAAAATATACTATTATAATACACAACCTCTGAATAAAATATAGATACAACAAGAAAGGAAAATAAAGATGCTGCGGATGCTGAACAACTACCTCTATATCCCGCAATCCGGCTCCGTAACTGGCTAATGCTCGATATCTGCACCTGAATCTGCACATAGAGGTGCAGGGAGTAATGTGAGTACGCCAACTCAGTAGTAATGAAAATAAATCAATCTAAGCGGCAAGGAAACACATAAAATCAATTCCATCAAATCACAATATACACATCCTTACTTTCCAATAATATAAACATAGATATACAAAATCATCATGCATTAAAATCAACTTCAGAAAAAGTCCTTTAAAGAATGCACATTTTTAACAACTTCAAACTGAAAGATTTAGTATGAAAATGAATGTAATAAAATCATAAGTAGCCCCTCGGGCAAAAACATGTATCGTAATCATCCCCTCAGACATGCCTCACAATCACTCAGCACCTCACAATCACTCAGCACCTCACAGTCACTCATGCCTCCTGATCACTCATCACTCGGCACTCAGCACTCGGTGCGCTCACTGGGGGTGAGTACAGACTCCGGAGGGGCTCCTTCAGTCGAAGCTCTAATATCACTCAGCACCTCACCATCACTCTGGCTCTCGGCCACACTCAGTAAAACCACTCAAAAGGCCCCTCGGGCGAATCAGTAAAACATGGTACTCGACCCAAAATATCATTTTAAATTTCATGTAGTGTAAATCAGGCTGAGTTTCGAAAAACAGTATGCACAATGTGGCTGAGTGAAATC